>CAUYQG010055921.1:0-18628 GCA_963574415.1 Tarsius wallacei | reverse complement strand
ACAGTTGACAAATATTTTTTTTCTCATTCCGTGGGCTGTATCTCTGTTCTCTTGATGGTTTCTTTTGTTTTGCAGGATATCGTTAGTTTTATGAGATCCCATTTGTCTATCTTATTTCTTAAGGTATGGGCATTTGGGGTTCTAAATAGAAATTGATTGCCAGTTCCAATTTCCATAAGGATGTCTCCTGTATTTTCTAAGATTCTTAGAGTTTGAGGTTTAGGTCTTTGATTCATTTAGAGTTAATTTTTGTGTATAGTGATAGGTAGGGATCCTGTTTCAATCTTCTGCATATGGTCAGCCAGTTTTCCTAGCACCATTTACTGAATAGATTCTCCTCTCCCCAGCGGTTGGTGGTGGAGACTTCATCGAAGATGAGTTGGTTGAGAAATTGAAGTTTTGCTTCTGAGATTTCTATCCTGAGAAATTTATTCTTACATTGTATAATTCATGAGAGTGGTTTCAAACATGACAAGTTCGTTAAAATTTGTAATCTATAGAAAAAAATTATATTTCGTAGTACTTCCATAAGGATTATGTGATAAAATTAATATAAACTGCCTTGTCATTGTTTGCCTTAGGAATGCCATGATAGATAGTCCCCTCCGTTTTGCTAACACATACCAGGATGGAAACTCACCTGCTAAGCACAGACTGCTGAGTGCATCCTGTCATATGTAGCACCTAGCCTAACCACGGGCTTCCTCTCAAATTACTTAACCACAAACCTTAGTTACCCCTTAGCAATGCCAACCACAAAAATTCTACCCCCAAGTCCTATTACTGTCCTAGCCTGTATGCGGTAGTAGGCTTCAGTATTCTGGAGTCCCCTCAGCAAGTTCTCCTCTTTGGAATAAACCTGTGTTGCTGTTGAGCCGACCATCCCATTTCTCTTTTCCTATCTGCTTATTTTCTTGACCTAACAGCTATCAGTTGGCTTTCTTTTAACCTATAACTTTTGTGCACAATATGGAGCTTTTACCTGAAAGGTTGCATTTGACTATTTCACAACAGAGTCTAGAAGTGGCCACAATCTCCACCTGAGAGTTTCATGTGGCCACTAGAGCTTGGGTTTTACACATGTTTTTTGTACTTCTGTATTTTTAGATTTTTCTTTTTTTAAATATGAAGGGGAAAACACTGACTAGAGTATTAAACATCTGGAGAACTGACAGGAAATCTAGAGTTTATGTTGTTGCCTTTCCCCCATATGTAAACTATTGGGAAGATTGAAGAAATAGCACAGAATTAATTATTTGCTGTCAGAAGGATAATAGCCTTATGTTAAAAGTATAATTCGTACTCTCCCAAATCTGGAAACAAAGGACATTATGTGATTATTAATGTTACTGGAAAGGGAAGGATATATTGATTAATATTTTCTTTCTGCAGTATAATAGAATTATGACTGACATACAAGACATATTTAAAGTGAACAACTTTATATATCCATTGAACCATCACTAAAATGGAGATAATGAACATTACTATCTCCCAAATGTCTTCATGCCCCTTTAAAATCGTGTCTTCTATACCTTCCTTGTCTATCCTCAGTAAATTGCAGATTTACCTTAAATCTATACATTAGTTTTCATTTCTTAGAATTTCATATACAATAAATGTTTCTGCCCTTATTTTTTTTCTATAAGCATAATCATTTTGAGATTCACCCATGTTGTTGCTCCTATCAATGGCTCATTCTTTTAAATTGCTGAATAGTGTCCATTGTAATGGGTCTATCACAGTTTATTTATCTACTCATTAGATGAAAGATATTTAGGCTGTTTTTAGGTTGGACTTACTATAAATGAAGCTGCTTTGAACAATTGTTTTTTTGTGTGTTTTTTTTTTTTTTGGGTTGGAGTCTCACTCTGTCACCCAGACTGGAGTGCAGTGGCCGCTCCCGGCCACCGCAGCCTCGAGCTGCTGGGCTCCGGCGATCCTTCCGCCTCAGCCTTCCGAGTAGCCGGAACTACAGGTGCGCGCTACCACGCCCGGCTGAATTTTTTGATTTATTATAGAGATGAGGTCTCGCCTGCCCTGGCGGGTCTCGAACCCACGGGCTCAGGCAATCCACTCACCTCAGCCTCCCAAGGCGCGGGATTACAGGCTGAGCCACCGAGCCCGGCTTGAACAATTGTTTCTTTATGCTTTCATTTGTTTGGCTTCAAATTAAAAGGGGAAGGGTTGAAACATGATATGTGTATGATTATCTTTTGAGGAAATGAACAAGCTGTTTTAAAAATCGGCTATTTCATTTTTCATTTCCACATTTCCAGTATATGAGAGTTTTAGTTGTTCTACATCCTCACCAATACTTGATATGGCCATTCTTTTTAGTCTTAGCCTTTCTAATCAGAATGTAGCATAATCTTATTTGCTTATCTTAGAATTTCCTAATGATTAGTGATGTTCACGATCAAAATGTTCTTTTTTGAAAAGAAGTTATTAGATAAAATTGACATAGAGGAAACTGCACACATGTAAAGTATATAGCTTAACATATTTTAACAAATGCATAAACTTGTGAAAGTATCAAGATAATACATATATCTGTCTACCATGAAAATTTTCTCATGTTGCTGTGTAATCCTTATTCATGCATCTTCTCAATTCCCCTAATCCTGAAGCAACCATAGATCTGCTCTACCAAATTATAGATTTGTTTGCATTTTGTACAACTTTATAGAAACAAAATTATACACAGCATACTTTTTTCTTGGTTTTATTTCACTCAGCAAATTATTTTCATATCCATCAATCCATGCTGCATGTATCAAGAATCCATCCTTTTAACTGCAGACTAGTATCACATTGTATGGACATACCACATTTCGTGTCTCTGTATCTTGAAAACATCTGAATTGCTTCCAGTTCTAGGATATTGCAAGTAAATATAGTATGAAAAAATTTTGCATAAGTCTTTGTACAGACACAAGCCTTCATTTCTTTGGAATAAATACCTAAAAATGGAATTACTAGATCTTATGATAGGTATATGTTTAACATTTTAAGAAGGTTGCAAACTATTTTTCAAAATGGTTATACAATTTTATATTCCCAAAATAAATCTATGAGCTGTTCAGTAGGTTCACATCACCTTCAACATGTAGATAAATCTTTTAACTTTATCTATTCGTTGTATAGTGGTGTTTCATTGTGGTCTAACTCCAATTGTTCTAATAGCAGATGATTTTGAGTATCTTTTTATGTACTCATTTATGATGCATGCATCTTCTGTGGTGAAGTGGTATTCAAACTATTTATCTATTTTTAAGTGTGGTAGTATTCAATTTAGAAAGTTAAGTCTTTATATATTGTTGTTATAAACTATTTAAAAACTATATTATTTGCAAATATTGCCTTCTTGTCCAAAGCCTGTCTTTTCACTCCCTATTCATTTCCATTAATTTTATCTTTGAATAATACAAAAACACCAACATTTTCTCCCATATTTAATTGTGGAAGATTCAGAGATTTTGATATTGCATTTAGAACTATGATCTAGTGTAAGATAAATTTTTAACACTGTTATTTCTGTATACAGTTACTCAAATATTCTAGCACCATATATTGAAAACTCTCTCTTCTATGTATTTAATTTTCTTTGCATCATTATAAAAAATGAACTGTTAATGCTTGTATAGGCCTATTTTGTGCCTCTATATTCTACTTTTTTAAAATCTGTTTTGCCTACTTTAAAAAAAAATAGATTCAAGGGTTACACATGCATGTTTGCTACATTATATAGTGGTGGGTATTGGATTTCAAGTGGCCCATTCTCCAGATAGTGAACATTGTGCCCTACAGGTAGTTTCTGAAGCCTAAACCTCCTTCCCACCATCCCTCATATTGGTGTCCCCAGTGTGTATTATTTCCGTTGTGATTGTTTAGCTTCCACATATGAGTGAGAACATGCAGTGTTTGGTTTTCTGTTTCTGAATCAGTTCACTTAGGATGATGATCTTTAGCTTCATCTGTGTTGCTAAAAATTGAGTTACCTTATGATCTAACAATCAAAATTATGGAACCACCTAAATGCCTACCAACAGTTGACTGGATAAAGATATGTAGGTGGTCATTATAAAGTGGGCAAAAGATATGAACAGACACTTCTCAAAGGAAGACATCCGAGCAGCCAACAGACACATAAAGAAATGTTCAACCTCACTAATCATCAAGGTGATGCAAATGAAAACCACACTGAGATACCACCTAACTCCAGTCAGAATGGCAATTATCAATAACTCAAAAAATAACAGTTGCTGGAAAGGGTGTGGTGAAGAGGGAACACTTCTACACTGTTGGTAGGAGTGCAAACAGTGCAACCTCTGTGGAAAACAGTGTGGCGATTCCTAAAAGCTCTAAATATCGATCTCCCATATGACCCCGCAATCCCCATACTGGGAATATACCCTGAAGAACTCAAATCACTCTATAAAAAAAGATACCTGCACACATATGTTTATCTCAGCATTGTTCACAAAGCAAGAACCTGTAACCAACCATGCTGTCCATCAAAAGAGGACTGGATTAAAAAAAATGTGGTACATATACATGATGGAATACTATGCAGCCATAAAAAAGAACAAAATTATGAATTTTTGCAGCTACCTGCATGGAACTAGAGTGTATAATACTGAGTGATCTCTCACAGAAACAAAGATCTGAGTATCACATGTTCTCACTCATATAGTGGACCTTGAACATCTATCGTAATACTATAAGAAAAGGATTGGCAGTGGTGGGAAACTATGGGAGTGGGGATGGAGGGGAAGGGAGGTGGGATTAACGGTAGTCAATATCTGTCTGGGGATGAGGAGACTCCCCTTATCAACAAGGGTGCCTGAACGATGCATATTTGTATACCTAACCCTTAACTGTACCCCACAATTTTAAAATAAAAAATATTGATTTAAAAAAAAAGATATGTGGGTGGAATATATACATCAAGGAATACTACATAGGCAAAAAAGAATAAAATCATGTCCTTTTCTAACCTTGTTTTGGCAAATAAGTCTTGAAAACAAGCGCCATTATCCTACAACTTTGTTTCTGAGTTGTCTTGGCTGTGCTAAGTGAAATTCATTTACAAATGAATGTTAGAAACAACTTGTCAAAATTATTATTAAAATAATCTGGTTCTGAAGGGTTTCTGCTTTTCCTTTTTTCTTAAGTTCAGTTTCTTTAAGAGATGCAGAGTTTTCACAATTATTTTACAATACTGTATTAACTGAGTTTATTTGTTTTAGCCCTTTTCAAGTGTCAAGTCAAGGCCTTCTTGCTTGCACTGTTTCCTATGAGGAGTTTGCTATTATTCTTACTTTTTTTCTTTCATATGTAATGAACTTTCCTTCTGATTTCTTTTACAATGCTTTTTTCTACTCATGGTTTTGAATAATTTAATTATAATGTGTTTTTTTAATGTGGCATTTGTATATGTTTTTTGAGCTGCATAACTTTATAATTGTACATTTTTTAAATCAAATTTAGAATAAATTTGGCCATTATTCCTTTATTTTTTGTCTTTTTTCACTCTTCTTCTTTGGAGACTCTAATTACACATATACTTGTCTACTTTGATTTTCCTCAGAGCTCACTAATGTTGTGTTGAATTTATTGCAGTCTTCTTGTCTCTCTGTGTTTCATTTTGGATTATCTCAATTGCTATGAATGCAGTTACTTCTTTTAAAGTTTTAATCTGTTTTTTGTTTCATTCATAGCTATATTATGAAGTAATTGAATACAAGTATCTAGCTCAGAAAGCAATAAAGCATAGATGTTATTCTTTTGCCTTTTTCTATGGTTTGACCTATGCCAAGTAATCTAAGGTCTGAATTTCTGCTATCCAACAAATGCAACCAAGTGATAATATTTAAGAAACTTGTGAAAACTATCTTTATATATCTTAAAATTATATGGAAGGAAGTAATTCCACTTTATGCAATTAATTATCAACACTGATGTATCAATAATCAGATTATGATTAAAAAAACATTCTTTCCAAGATTTCATCTGGAAATATTTAAAATAATGTTTATTTTACAATTTACAAAAAAAAAATAAGTTGTATGCTTTTATATAAATGTATTTGAAAGCAAGTTTTAAAAGCTGCCCATTTGGCAGTAAAAGAAATATTATGCAATTAAAATAAAAAATTCACTGGAATTCCTAAGGAAATCAAGCTACTTAAGAATAAACATATTTGCTAATAAAAGGTTTCTCAAGTTTTACTCTGTGATGGAGAAAACTCAACATAGGGTGCCTAAGCAAGAACAAAGTTTCATTTTGCATGACATAAAAATAAGTGAGGTGTCAAGTAGACCAAGAGTATATGGTGGTTCCACAAGAACCATGAATTTAGTCGTCTTTGCTCTGTTTCTTTTTTTTTTCTTTTGCTCTTCTCTCCAAAACATAATAATGTAATAGTTCAACATTCCAGATGGTGAAAGAAGCTTTGTTCATAGGTTCTTCATTCCAGGCAAAAGGTAGGAGGGAGAGGGTTGAGGGGGAAATGATCTTTCATAAAATTTCCCATGATTCGACACACAGTACAGCTTGTTCATTTATGTGGCAAGGACTAGAACCTAGTAGCCAGGCCACATGAACTTCAAAGAAGGCTAGACTTTTCAGTTATTTCAAAATAAGCTAAAATTCAGACATTCTAATATCAGAAAGGAGACCAGATCTTGGAATAGGCAATAAGCAGCCTTTGCAATAACATGTTTAGGATCATAAAAACACCATATGCAGTATAGCCATATTATTTATTTAGGGCATTTCACTGCAGAGGACATGGTCCAAGAAATTATGTGAAAGAAACATTTCTACCATTACATTAGCCTCCCTGGTAAACAGCCTAGCATGCTACTTGGAGTGATTAAAGTCAGCCACAGTAAGGAGGCTTATTTCAAGCATGAAAGTCGAGACTGTTCTACAACTTCTTACACATTTTAAAGGATATGCTTAAATAACTCAACACCATGTCAGTTGTAAGGAAATAGATGCTATGAATAAGCAGTAAACTTTTATGAAATTTATCATATGCATATAATTTTCACCCATACTCACCCACATACACAAATTTTCAAAAGGCAGAATTTCATTTTAAATCCATTGGCTGATGAGAGTTGCAGAGATTGTCCATTTGTATGGTATTTCTCAGTAAAAAAAAAAAAAAAGAAGAAAAAAAAGAAGAATGACTATTTCTTGACAACTTAAATGTTTTAAACACTATGCCAAGTTCACATATGTTTATCAAATCATCACCTTTAATAACTCTAGGAGGTATATATTATGATTACTTTCGAAATAAGGGCAATAAAGTAAATAGGGTTTGAATAATGCCACAAAATAAAATGAGAACAATCTGTCTCTGAGAAAATAGCCTTACCCATAAATTGTAAGGCCAATTAGAGCATCAGAATGCTAAATGCAATTTTCTTACATTGAAACATATTATATAAACAATTTGAGGGCTTACCTGATTAGTAAAAATGTACTATTTCCTTCAAACAATGTAAATAGTAAAGAAAAAGTTCAGTTAACTATGTCTTTAGTTCAGAAAGTATAGATTATGAAGACATGATATTTTACTGAAACCTAAAAAAATGAAGTACATTAAATATACTGGGATTTTACTTTCCAAATTTTTGTATGTTTTCTTGAACTGGAAGTTGAAGGAAGAAAATTCATTTACTGAGTGTTACAACAAGGCTATTTTGGAGAATGAATGAGAAGTGTGTGTATGAAAGTTGAAAATAGAATGCAAATGTCACAAAAATATACAATTTAGTTTGATTACAGTATAGGTCAGCTTGGCAGATGATCTGCTTGAAATAGATGATCAAGATTGTATGAGTTAATTTTGTGGCATGCTGAGACATTTACTGGCTGTGTTTCTAATGCCTTGCACCAGGAAGCACATAATTACTGCTGTTATTATGGAGGACGTGAACTTGGTATCCTAGCAATATGCTAAATATCTTCTCTCTTGAGCACTGTAAGTGCTTTGTCTACTGCAATTGGTAAAGTTTTGATTTGTATAGAAAGAGCAATTAAAATTTAAAAGTAGTAAAAGTATTATTTAATTCCTAAAAGAGGTTATGCCAATCTACCTAATGTATACACTATACATATTAAATATATTATATATGTATTTCATATGTTAAAATAGATAAGCTAATATTGATTTTAAAATTATTTATCGGTGAGTGATTGAGTGTCATAGAAACATTTACCTGTTCTACAGTTGGGGCAATCTTAATCTTTTAAATAATTATTATTGATTCACTGATAAAAAAAGAAGCTGTGAATAAAAAATGCAAACATGTATAATAAAGGAGACTGTGATCATTTGAATCATGTTACATTTATCTCAATTTTAAAATATATTGTCTAGCCGGGCTCGGTGGCTCAGCCTGTAATCCTGCGCCTTTGGGAGGCTGAGGTGAGTGGATTGCCTGAGCCCGCGGGTTCGAGACCCGCCTGAGCAGGCGAAACCTCATCTCTACAATAAATCAAAAAAATTAGCCGGGCGTGGTAGCGCGCGCCTGTAGTTCCAGCTACTTGGTAGGCTGAGGCGGAAGGATTGCCGGAGCCCAGCAGGTCAAGGCTGCGGTGGCCGGGAGCGGCTGCTGCACTCCAGTCTGGGCGACGGAGTGAGACTCCAACTCAAAAAAAATAAAAAAAATAAAAAATAAATAAATAAATAAATAAAATAAAATATATTGTCTATAACTTTCCTTTAAAATACAAATTGTTTTGTGTGTCTCCAAAACACTGAGAGGTACTAGTTAAAAATAAAATGTAAAGACAAATACTATCTACAAAAATAAATCACTGAAAAACAACTAAATCATGAAACAGAAATTAGTCTTCTGTGTTAAGTGAGATACTCTAGGTAGCATGATTTCACTCTTTTATCTTTATTCAGAGCATGTTTTTTATGTGGAAGACATAAATGCCAAGTTCTAAAGTCTTTCCTACAAATCTTAGGTAAATTAGATAACAACATTAAATATAAATTAAAAATAAATTGTTTTTCTCCTATTCGATTATTTGCTTCTTGAATCATGAAATGCAAACACCCTGTGTAAATTTACTAGAGGTGATCCTATAAAAAATACATTATTTTTACTCCCAGATTTTCACAGGTAATTCCAGAACATGCATTGCTTATTGGCAATATGTAATTAAGTATTTAAGAGATATTCAAAGTTCTGGGCTATCATAGAAAATATCACCATAACATGTTATTATAGCTGTTATTTTAGTAAAAGTCATTAACCGGAATAAGCTTTAAAAAATATAGATGTGGGGCACTATAGATGATAACAGCTAATAGTGGTGACTTGATGGGTTTAAAAACTGTAGTGAAATCTGACCCAATACCTACTTTTTTTCTGTTATTCCATAGTGTATAAGACTAGTGTCCCAATTCTGGGGGAAATAGTCTGCAGATTTTTCTTTGGAATAAACCTGTGTTGTGTTGAGTCGCCTACCTCTCATCTTCTTTCTGTTTGTCCATTTTTCTGGTCTAACAATAGGGATAAGTATCTATTTAAAGCTGCTTCCTCAGTAAATTTATAGTCCTTTTCTATGATTGAGCAAATATCAAATGAATATTTTCTTGTCAGGAGCATTTGAGTTAGTATTTGTGAATTAAGACTCTCTCTAAACTCAGATATTCTTTGTGTTAATGATTTGCTTCATATTAGTTTTGTGAACTCAAGCATACTTATTTTTATGCTAAATTATTGAACTAGTAGTGATTTTGCCCAATGTAGCTACCTATCTCCAAACAACTCTTTTTCATATCACAATTTATTGTGCCCATTAGCCAAATCCTGCAAAAACTATAGCAAGCTAGTCTAATAGCATCCTAATATAAAACAAATAAAATCATAACTTAGGATAAAATAAAAGACAAAGTAGGAACAGATTTTTCACCATTACTACATGCTAGATCCCTTATGTATAGAAACATAATTAGTTTTTAAAGAGACTCTGGAAGGCGGTGTGTTATTATTAATCCTCTCTAATAAATTAGGGAAATTAAGTGCCAAAATGCTAACTAAATTGTGAAAGAAACACACATACAGAAAGTGGAAAAGCTATCTGGCCCAATACCTACTTTTTTTCTGTTATTCCATAGTATATAAGACAAAAAGTGAGAGAAAATATGAAACACACATTAAGAAAATGATTTTTAAAATGACATGTGCTCCCAAAAGAGCATATGGAGTCTTGCAGAAAAGCATATAATTTAGAAATCATATATAAAATTTAAAACTAAAAGTTTCTCACTATAGGAATAATGAAATATGGAAGTAGGTAGGTTCAAGACTACAAATTAAAAAATAGCCGGGCTCGGTGGCTCAGCCTGTAATCCCAGTGCTTTGGGAGGCCGAGGAGAGTGGATTGCCTGAGCCCATGGGTTCAAGACCCGCCTGGGCAACTTGGCGAGACCTCATCTCTACAATAAATCAAAAATCAGCGGGGCGTGGTAGTGCGCGCCTGTAGTTCTAGCTACTTGGAAGGCTGAGGCGGAAGGATCGCCAGAGCCCAGCAGGTCGAGGCTGCAGTGGCCGGGAGCGGCCACTGCACTCCAGTCTGGATGACAGAGTGAGACTCCAACTCAAAAAAAAAAAAAAAACAGCAAAAAGGTATGTAGTTTATTTAATAAATATTTGTTCAGGTGCCCAATACAGTTATATATGTTAGGCTTCCATATGTGAGCACACCAAAAGACCCCTTCCCTTAAAAAGTGTATATTCCATAGGAAATAGAAAATTTATAAAACAAATAGTAAAGTAAGGAAACAATTTTCACATATTAATAATTATTATTAGGTTAAATATAAAGACTATAACAAGGAAAAGGCTTTAGTGTTTCCCAGGGACAGAAAGAATAATGGCCAGGTATAACAACCCAGAAGATAAGTAGAGAAAAATTTGGCGAGATAGTTGTGTACATACATACAAGGCCTTGTAGGTCATGAAGTATTTGAAATTTATTCTGAAACCAATGACAAATAAAATGATTTTATGCAGAAGACTGATCTGGTATTTTTCAAGTTATTAAAGTAATTAGACCACATTTATGCTTCTGAAAGTGGAAGAATAACAATAATTAGATTTTCTTTCATGTCTGAACAACAAACACAAAACAAGACAAAAAAACAAATCAGCAAGTAAACAAATAAAAAACAGTGTTTCCAAGGCAATTGATATCAAACAATAAAGAAAAACAATTATATCAATCAACTCAGAAAAATAATTTGACAAGATCTAATATCTATTTATCTAAAAAAAAACTCTCAGAAAGTGCAATCAGGAAAGAAAGAAAAAGAAATTTGAAAAAGACAAAATAAGGTTGACAATTGTTTTTTCACAGTTGTCATGAAAGTATTTGCATATCATATGTATGAAATAGAACTTTTATTCCTAATTTGCAATGATCTTGTAAAATGAAATAATATTGTTTTAAAATGGATAAAATACTTGAATGGAACACTTCATTAAGATGATACACAGATATCAGTCAAAACAAACAAAGAACAAAAAGAAGATGACTGACATTACAGTTATTAAGGAACAATTCAAACTAAACCACAAGGATGTGTTACCACATTCTTACTAGAATCACTAAAATAAAAAAGACTGGCATACCAAACTTGGATAAGGATGTGGAGGTATTGAAACTCTTGTATACTTCTGATGAGAGTGTAAAATTTTACAACTTTGGACAACTGTATACCCACTTCTTTAAAAGGCCAGGAAATGTAAGGGCACTGATATGTAAATAGATGTACCTTATTCAAGGAAGCCAATGAGCCTAGAGGTAGAACATTAAGGTGAGAATGGTGAATCAATTCAGAAACTAAAAGAGGCTCAGATATTGTAAGGCCTTATAACCCATTTGTTTTTATAATGTTGACATTCACTTTGCTTGAGTTGAGAAGCCATTGGAAAGTATTGTGCAGAGGACAAACATGATCAGAGTTTATAGGAGGATGACTATATTTTTCATGATGAGAATAGTCCCTGATGATAATATAATGTAGTGGTGAAGGGTTTAAAATTGAAAGACCATTTAGGAGACTTTTGCAGTGGTTCAAGCAAGAGATGATGATGGGTTGGTCATGGTTGATGAAGGTGGATATATTTTAATCCTGAATATATTTTTAAGATAGGACTGACATGATTTTTTAGATTAAAAGCATGAGGACAACCCCTTTGGGTCCCCTCCCACTTTAGGAGCTTTTCTGTCCTCTCAATAAATCCTGCTTAAAAAAAAAAAAAGTATGAAGTAAGAATAAGTCAAGGCTAACTTCAGAAACTGGTAGAATGAAGTTTCCATTGTCTGAGATGGGAAAGACTGCGACTCGAGAACTTCAGAGAAAAAGTGATTTATTTTTAAAAACTGAAAAAAGACAAAGTATATACAAGTTGCTATGTAATTTTAGCAAATATGTTTGTTCATTGCTTACAAAAACATAAAATGTAAAAATAATGAAAAATCAGGTATAAAATAAAATATTGAGGCTAAAAGACAAGGTAAATAAAAATTGGCAAGGGCAAAAAAAAGTTGCATTGGTAAATAAAATAAAGTGACCATATATTAAGTGGGATTCTTAGCATTTTATAGATGTCAGAGTAAGGAAGAAACCTGGCATTATCTAAAAATAAAATGATTTTCAATTCCTCAGAAAATAAATCTTTTCCATTATTAAATATTGGAGGTAATTTATGATGTGAGAATTTATATTTAAAATATCATGGAACATTAAAGATGGAATATACTTAATAAAACATTCTCAGCAAGTCTAGAAGTCAAGTTAGTAAAGCTATATTATTTAATTTTGATAAAAACAGAAGGAAACATAAACATATGCTATAATTAATGTTTAGCATGAATAAAAGTTAGATATCAAGGGAACTGTACTTTCTATTCATGTTATATTTTAAAATCATTGACCAGAAACTGCTAAAGTGTTTTTTTTTTTTTAATTTATTAACTCATGTTGTATTTCTCTTTTATCTTCTTAGCTTTAGGTCACCAGCTCTCGCTATCCATATTTTGCTAGGCCACCAATAGCAAAAGTGGATTGTCACTCTGACACCAAGGCAGACTACCACTGTAATCACCAAAACTTACATCTGCAATTGCTCAAAGGTTACACTTTGCTGCTTTTTATATTTTTATATATTTATTCCAGGACTTCATTTACAAAAATCCATGTAGCAAAGGTTTATTGTAGGTATACATTTTATGAATTATATTGCACTCTATAGAAACTTTTTTGAAAAATTTTGTGTCTTTTTTTGTATTCTCTTGTAGTAGGGATCTTGTAAGATTTTTATGCTTAGGAAAAATGAATATTTTCTTCTGAGCTAATGGTAATCAGGAATGCTCATTATTATTATTATTATTATTATTATTATTATTATAGCTGTTTCTTATTTCTTGTTTCCAAATATCTCCTACTGTATAACATTCAGATTAAAATCAAAGTACCTTCTTTCACTGGGCTTACATATTTAAGACATTCATATCCACTATATGAAAGATAGAGAAATTCCATAAAATAATCTATTTTTAGTAGCTTTGTTATTTACTGTAATCATTTTAGCCTACTCAGGTTTACCAACTACCTCTTATTCAAAGAAGTAAAAATACTGAACGCTACTTAGCATGTTAAAACATTCACTTATTAGAAAATATTGTTTTGCTGAAAATTTTTGCTTATCATTTTTAAACTTATATTAGTGTTTGGATTGCTAACTTCTAGTCAGTGCATTTTACTTTCAAAGAAGAAATAGATTCTGAAGAGTCAAAGTATTATATAGATTATAATTTTTTAATTTAATCTATATTTTTAAAATTAATTTAAAGAATAAGATATTCAAGTAAACTTTATTGTACTTTGGTACATTCTTCAAAATCTTCATTAATAAAATTTTACAATACTACTTATTAAATTTATTATCTAATTTTTCTGAAAAATTTCTTTAAAACTCACTTTACTCAAATGGTCTTTTAAATTTTAATTTCTTTTATTAAAAATGTATTATTTACATTAATTTTTAAGAATCTTAAATTTCATCTACAGCTAAAAACGGCTTTATCTTAGCTGTGGTTTTGTATATTTTGCAATTTTTCAGTTTTTTAAATTACAAAATTAAATGAAACCATTCTAACTTTCTACATTTTAAATTGCTGACAGCTATATATTTCCAAGTATTTTGTTAAATGTGATACTAAGATTGAATTGGTGAGTAATAAAGACTACCTATTAATCACTAATTTGAGAACAAATTAAATTTTCCTAAGGAAATGAATTTGTATTTACCAGGCCTTCACTAATTGCTCTGCATTTTTTACTGAGTCATATTCCATTAAATATAATTAAATAATAACTTTGTCATGTTTATTGAAACAGGGTATTTGATGCAATTCTTTAATATTATAAGAACTCTGACTATGAAAAACAAAACAAAACATTTTTTGCTGTTTGAGTGGAGATGTCAATTCCAGCTCTGATTACCCCATAGCTAATCAACATCCATTCATCATCCTTAACCTGTCCTTCAAATCACTTCATTAGACTGGACATGGAGTACAAATGCCTGCCAACTTTTTAAAATTCAAATGAAAATTGCAAGATTAATATTTGTTTTATCAAAAAAGATTTAAAAATAAAATGCAATGTAAATTATATATATATACACATATATATTACAAAGTAATACATGATATATGTGATATATATACTCATAAATATATGCATACATGCATATCATAAATACATACATATCTTCAAAACAGTCACAGTGATATCAAAATGTGTAAGCTTTATTGTTGAAATAAAATGCATAACTTATTTTATTAGAGTTCTCTGTAGATGTGATACCTAAGACCTTAAAATGAAATTGACTCCCAAGCTCTCAGACTGAATCTCTCAACTCAGTAAAGCTTACAGTAGCTTTTATCCCCTTCTGTTTTTAATGTTTGGGTCCTTGTGTCCATATAATTTACTACAGTGAAATATAGTAAATTAAATCTTGCAATGGATATGTTTTATGCTCCCTGTTGACACATTTACTTAGACTATTTTAATATTAAAACAGAGTAAAAAAATTAATTCCTTCCTTGGAATTTATAATTCCCATAATGAATAGACTAAATTTGACATGATAAGTTTTAGACAATATCAGAATCATAAAAAATTGGAACAGAAAACCCCAATTTATTATCTTAAATCACTCTACAGTTTTTCTAAATCACTTTTGGCTTTCATGTAAATAGGCAATGAAAAAATATAATGTACTTTTTGAAATGTGTATGTCCTTTCAGAAAAAGTATACTTGCCATAATTACAAATATAAAATTTTAGAAATAGCTTGTGAGACAACACATCTAGTAGGAATATATGAGGTCGGTCATTTAAGTTTGTGAATTTGTCACTGTGTGCTTACATGGCAGCACTGTACATATGTTGTGGTAAGGTTTCATAACTTTAGTATATCAGTATTTCACAGCTGTTTTTGTGTCGATATGTGGTGGTGTCTTGCTTAGTGGCATTCATTACTGTTGTGGCATGTTTTTGTGTGTCATCATGAGAATGTCGGAGCTTGAATTAGAGCAACAAACATGTTAAACTTCTTGTTAAACTTGGGAAGAGTGGAAGTGGAATCAAGGACACGTTAGTCTAATGCCATGAAGAAAATAGCAGTGTACAAATGGATTAAGCATTTTTCTGAGGGGTGAGAAAGCACCACTGATGAAGAGAGTACAGGGTGACCACTAATGAGCAGAATTGATGAAAAGATTGCAAAAATGCTTCAAACTGTGCATCAAAATTGTTGGCTGACTGTGAGAAACATAGAAGAACAAATAGACCTTGATAGGAAAACAGGAAAATCTTAACTGAAAATCTTGGTGCGAGAAAAGTTTGTGCAAAAATTGTTCCAAAGGAGTTCTTGCATCACAACAATGTACCAGCTCACACATCACTGTTTGTGTTGGAGTTTTTAGCTAGTAAGCAAATATCTGTATTGGAATACCATCCCTACTCACCTGATCTGGCTCACAGTGACTTTTTCCTTTCTTTAAAGATAAAGGAAATATTGAAAGGAAGACATGTTGATGACATTCAAGACATTAAGGGTAATATAACAAGAGTTCTGATAGCCATTCCGGAAAAAGAGTACTAAAATAGCTTTGATGGGTGGATGAGGCACTAGCTTCAGTGCATAGCTTCCCAAAAGGAGAACTTTGAAGATGACTCTAGTGATATTCAGCAAAAAAATATGTAGCACTTTTTCTAGAATGGGTTTGTGAACTTGCTATATATGTGTGTGTCTATCTATATTTAATACAGTAGGATATATGTTTGACTTGAACCAAACTTTAATGTTTTTCTGCTGTAAAGTCACCAGTGAAAATACTTTTTTTGCAATTAGTTGGCTTAAAATGATTATTTAAATATTTAATAATCAAATGGCAGGGACACTGGCCAATGAGAACAAATTTATCCTGCAGACATCATGTATGGGAACATTTGTAAAACTCTGCCTAATATAAGTCCAGTGCAGGTGGAATCTTTTATAACTTATCAAAATTTGAATATCTACTTACAGTGCACAGATTAAGCTAAATTCCCTATGGTGTATAGCAACTGCCTTAGAAATATTGTAAGGTATACATAAAACCCAGCATTGTCACAGAAATAAAAAAAACTTTGGTCATCACTATCCTCTTTGGATAATCTATAAATTTAATTATAATACTAAAAGACCCAAAATAAAAAAGTAAGAACTCTTCAATATATATGAGCAATCAGACAAACTCCTTTTTAAAAAAATGAAATATCATTTGAAAGTTATAAGTTACAGTAAACCTAGAGTTTCATATGATGCTTTCAAATTATTTTTTAATTTGTAAGCAAATATGAAAATAGAATTCACTGCTCTATTAATTATAGACTGATGCAAACTTGAAAAATTAACTTTCTCTTGAGTGAGCCAAATCCTTATGAAAAAGGAATAAACAGTGTAAGTAATGATATTATAATCAATTTGATTTGTTGTGTTTCCCCCCAAATTAGAACAAGATAAATGAATATTTAATATCTTTTAAAAATAGCATTTAAAAATTTTATTCTATTAATCTATTTGAATTTCTTAAGTTTATCATTTGCTTTTAATTCTAATGTTGTTTGTAAAATACCTAATATCTAAAGGTGTACATGTATTTGTGTTGTCAGTGCATTCATGGTTTCCTAGAAGAAAATTTCACATAGGCATGATCAGATTCTTCAGATAGTGTCAGTTTTAAGCTGCCATTCTATTTTGAAAATATAATAATTTTATAGATATATTCAAGCTCCTTGAAAAAATATACAGAGAAATTTAGTTACTTTTTATCTCATTCAAATGATTAAACATTACATTCTGTTACCCAGGTAATTACTTTTCTGTTGATATTGTTTCTAATACTAAAAAAATTTATACTATTCCCTCTGATGTCAGTGATACTGAAAATACTATCTTGTTCACCCTTGAATTAAAGTTAAGCATGTAATACGAGCGAGGATTCCCCCAAACCTAATTATCTTTTAGAAGGCAAGCCCCTTGTGGTACACTCATAATTTGTTCCTCCAGATTAAACAGTCAACCAAAATTTTCATCTGGAAGTTTTGAGAAGGTTGCATCACAATTTGTGGAAAAAAAAGTCCCGAATTGTGGCAAACAGGTGACTGGTTCTTCTACATGACAATGCACTTGTCCACACTGTGCTGAATGTTCAGCAGTTTTTGACCAAAAAAAAAAGCATAGCTCCCGTGCCCTACCCTCCCTATTTACCCAGTCTCACCCTGAGTGTCTTTTGCTGTCGTTTGCTTCTCTATGAAAAAAAATTCCTCAAAGGAAAACGTTTTGCCGATATAGAAGAGGTGAAACAAAAAACGGTATAAGCACTAAAAGGTATCAAAATGGACGAGTTCAAAAATGGCTTTGAGCAGTGGAAAAAGTGTCTCAACAGGCATATTGCATCAAAGGGATAATACTTTGAAGATGACTGAACCTTAAACATGGAAGAACAAATACACTGTCTCTTATAAGTAAATTTCATTTCTTGGGAAGGTCCTCCCTTATATTTAAGTTGATTCTATTTATTTACTTATTTATTTAAAACAGTTGGGGTACAATTCAGGATTAGGGATACAAGTGTTCATTTATAGTTTGGGCCTACCTTTGGTCCCCACTTTGCCTGGTTTGAAATCAGGTACCCTTAATAATGTTATGTCTCCTCACCTACCCTGGCAGTTACTGGTGACTGTCAATTCCTTCCTTATAGTATTATGGTAAATGTTCAGGGTCTGCTTATGAGTGAGAACATATGGTACTCAGTTCTTTGTTTCAGTGATAAATCACTGACTATTATAGACTCTAAATCCATCCAAGTTGCTGCAAAGTCCATAATTTTGTTCTTCTTTATGGCTGCATAATATTCCATCATGTATATGTACCACATTTTTTAAACCAGTCCAGTTTTGATGGATAGCACAGTTGGTTTTATGTTTTTCTATTGTAAATAGTGCTGCAATAGAAATGTGTATGCA
>CAUYQG010055919.1:0-14734 GCA_963574415.1 Tarsius wallacei | reverse complement strand
GCCTGGGCAACTTGCTGAAACCTCATCTCTACAATAAAAAAAAATTAGCCAGGCGTGGTAGCGTGCTCCTGTAGTTCCAGCTACTTGGAAGGCTGAGGTGGAAGGATCGCCGGAGCCCAGCAGGTCGAGGCTGCGGTGGCTGGGAGAGGCCACTGCACTCCAGTCTGGGCGACGGAATGAGACTCCAACTCAAAAAAAAACAGAAGCTGTATGAGAGTTTATGAACCATTATGTATTGACTAATAAGTAAAGGCTTTCCAGTGTATATAGAATTTTGTATTTTAAGGGTGAAAATATAATTTTTAATCCTGGAAGGTTTTAAACATTTCAATATGTAAAAATAATCAGCTATTCTTAAAAAAGATATCCATTTAAAATTGGAGACAATATTTTATTTTATGATCAAGAATTAATAGTTATAATCCAACTAAGTTACAAATTAAATGGGAGAAGTGTTTCATAGTGACCTTGTACAACTAATACAGGTATAAAGCATGCTTAAAGCTAGCTGGCTGCCTGTCTGATTTTTGACCCAGGCAAGAAACGTACAAAACATATTGGCTATAGGTAGATGTACGTTGTTTCATAATGAAAGAATGATATCTGCTTATTTGGTCAAAGCTTATGCCACCTTTAAAATTGATACATAATAATTATACATATTTATGGGGTACATGTGATATTTTGATAAGTGCGTACAATGTTTAATGATCAAATCAGGGCATTTAGAATGTTTATCTCCTTAAATATTTATTATTTCTTTGTATTGGGAACATTTCAAATTTCTATTCTACTTATTTTTATATGTGCAATATATTCTTGTAAAAATAGTCACCCTACGGTACTATCAAACACTAGAACTTACTTCTTTTATCTAACTGTGTATTTGTACTCATTAACCAACCTATCTTCCTAAACTCTGGTAACAACCATTCTACTCTCTACCTCCATGAGAGTAACTTTTTCAGCTCCCTCATATAAGTGAAGACATGCAGTATTTGTCTTTCTATTCCTGCTTATTTCACTTAACATGATGTCTCTAGTTTCATCCATATTGCTGCGGATGACAGTATTCTATTCTATTCTTTTTATGGCTGAATAATATTCCTCTGTGTATATATACTGCATTTCTTTATCTAGTTATCTGTTTTTTGGACATTTGGATTCATTCCATATCTTGGCTATTGTGAATAGTGCTGCAATAAATGTGAGGGTATAGATATCTCATCAACATAATTGATTTTTTTTTTTGTATGTACATGCTGGATCATAAGGTATTTGTGTTTTAATTTTTGATGAACTTCCATAATGTTCTCCAAATAGACTGTACTAGTTTGCATACCCACCAACAGTATGTGAATTCTCTTCTCTCTTTACCCTTGCTAGTATTTATTTTGTATCTTTTTGATAATAATCATTCTAACTGAGATGAGATGATATTTCATTGTAGTTTAGATTTGCATTTCCCTGATGATAAGAAATGTTGAGCATTTTTTCATGTATGTTGACCATTTGTATGTCCTTTTGACAAATGTCTATTCAGATCATTTGCCCATTTTTAATTGGATCGTTTGTGTGTGTGTGTGTGTAAGACAGAGAGAGAGAGAGAGAGAGAGTGTGTGTGTGTGTGTGTGTGTGTGTGTGTGTGTGTGTGTGTGTGTTTGCTAGGTTTGTGGATAAAGGGAATGTAACAGGCCAATTTCTTTATGCAGTGCCAAGGGAAAGCTTTTCCAGGGCTTGAATTCCTTATATATTCTGATTATCCATCCCTTGTTGGAAGGATAGCATGCATTCATCTAACCATTTACTCTGTTGCTTCACTCTGTTAATTGTTTTATCTGCTGTGCAGAAGCTTTTTAGCTTGGTATAATTCCATTTGTCTATTTTGATTCTGTTGCCTGTGCTTTTGAAGTCTTAATTTTAAAAAAAGAAACTTGGTCCAGACCAATGTCCTGAAGCATTTCCCCAATGTTTTCTTCTAGTAGTTTTAAAGTTTCAGGTCTTACCTCTAAGTTTTTAATTTATTTTGATTTGATTTTTATACAGTAAAAGATAGGGGTTTCATTTTATTCTTCTGCATATGGATATTAAGTTTTCCTAACACCATTTATTGAAAAAACTGTCTTTCCCCCTGTGTATTTTCTTGGCACTTTAGTAAAAAATGAATTGACTATAAATATGCGGATTTATATCTGGGTTCTTTATTCTATTCCATTAATCTATGTGTCTTCTTTTATGCCAGTACCATGGTGTTTCTGTTACTATAGTTTTGTTGTATATTTTGAAGTCACAAAGCCTATGAAACTATTATCATTCTTGCCATATGGATGACATTCAGTGTACATTTCTTGTTTCCTGAGTCACTCAATCATCAAAATTTGGGAAGTATTTGGTAAATATAAGACTTTAACTTTCTGTGAGAATTGAAAAGTAGACCTTCCCTAAAATAAGAAATAATCTATAGTTGGAGTGAATAGAAACACAGCTGAAAATATCCATGAAAAGATGCAGAATGAAAGCTCATAGTCGACTAGGGGTAGTGATCAGGCTATTACATGTGTTCTGTTCTGATCAGACCTGAATTGTGTTGGTCCTGCTTTTAAAAGTGTACAAGATGATAAAAACCAAACAATTCTGGGGCTGGTAATATAAAGAGAGGTTTTTATCCAAAGAAGGTCATGAGTTCACTGGAAAAATGAAGAAGTAAAACTATTTTCATGAGTGGTCAGAGTCATAGCCAGGAGAGATCAAATGTGCCCTGAGACGAAGGATAAAAACATAATTGTGATGGGGGTTAGGGAGAAAGTCCTGCAACCAAGGGGTGAGAAAAGAAAGTAAAGAGAAAGATAGTAATAGAGCTGGGTGATGTAGGAAGCTAGGTTTGTGAACAAAGGGAATGTAACAGGCCAATTTCTTCATGCAATGCCAAGGGAATGCTTTCCAGGGCTCAAGTGTTCTCTAAAGCCACCACTCTGGCAGGTTAGACTCAGAGCCAAATGTAATTGTGCTGCTCTTCCATTCAAGTAGGTGCCTTTGTTTAATATAAGTGAGCACTTCTCAAGAGTTCAATCTTCTTCGTTTCATTCTTGAACTTTTAGTATTATCAACAAAACATGCTTTTTTTCATTTTCCCTTTAGTGTCTTAGCATGGTGTCCCAAACATTTCTTGCTGATTTAGTGCTTGGATTACAAACATAATTCCCTTCCTAACCTCCCTTTCACTTCCCTCCAAAGAAAATAAAAATGCCAAGATATAGTATTTCTGAGGCTGAGGAATGTTAAAGTTGTCACTAAAAAATTGAGACAACAATCACATAAATTACAATTATTTTATTCAGAACACATGTCTGATATTCCTGAACTCATTTAACAAATATTTATCAAGTATCTTCATATGGTTTCTGTTCTATGCATATTTGCTTTATATAATATCCATAATCTATTCTGGGTGTGTGCCCCTAATTTATAATTTCTAGTTGGGAGAGAGTACACCAAGTCTTTGAGTTACCACTTCATGTCATTTCCCCACAGATGTGCTGCAGGTATAAGGTATGGCTTCACTGATTACCCACTGCTGTGATCCTACCAGTTTTCATTAGTGACAATATTTTCACCAAAGCTTAGCATTCTTAAAATGATATTCTGTGGCTCTATTATACAATTCTCTTTACCAGTCCCTGTATCAGAAGTTTTTAAAATAACTGATCTCTGAGCTCTTGCCCTCTATTTCCTTTTGTTTCCTGGATATGAATGTGGATTCATTGGCAGATATTAGGTCAGGGATTCCTCACAAGTCATTTCTAGGCTCTTCAGGGTGAAGCAATGCCCATATATAAAGTCTTAGAAGGAAATTCTATTCTTCTCTTTTTTCCTTATTTATTCAAAATACATTCAGATCATATTTCACTATTAGTAGAGAATTATTTATTACAACCAGATTGACTTTCCAGTTCATTGGGAACATTTGTTCATGGAAACTCGTTCTAGAGCAATGCTTCTCAGACTTGAAAGTGCATATGAGTCCCCTGGAGATTTTATAGACATGCAGATCTTGTTCCACAGGCCACTTAATTTCACTGAATCTGTGCAATGCAAGAAGTCTCTTCCTGAATTCTGAAAGTGCAGACCACCAGCATTACATGGCGTTTGCTAGAAAGAGAAGATCTTGGATTCCACTCCAGAATCCTGAATCAGAATCTGCATATTAATAAAATCTCAGAGAATTTGTACAAAAATTTGGAAAACATCATCCTAAAAATCACACACAATCAGCTATATAATGGGAAAAGCAAAAGCACAATTACTCTACTTTCTCTGGTTATAACTTTTCCATGACCTTCTCTGAATGTACTCTGGAGCAGTAACTGCATGTGATATAGGACCACTCGTGCCAAAAGAAGCATCTGTCCAAACTATCTTCCTTTGTGTACTGAAACACTGATGTCATCTCCTATAATATACCAGATACTGATGGTGACAAACTGATGTCTGAGGTTGTGTTTAGACTGCTTTGTTGGTCCTTTTGTCTGTTCTTCCCATGAGCAAAAGGCAATGTTACTGGGCAGGTGTGAGCAGATTAATAACTATTCTCTTACATATCAAACATCATACACAGGTAGCATGCATAGTATCTACATGCATTTGAACCTGGGATCCTTTAGAGCAATGATTTTCAATGTAAATTCCATAGAACAGTAGTCTGAGAATCATAAACAGGTATTATTTGAAAAAAAAAAACATTAAAAATGCTTCTGTGATCCATTGGCTTAATAAACAGAGTGAACCAAAAGAAGCTTTTTTTTTTTTTTTTTGGTCAGTGCAACTCTAAAAAAAATTCAGTGGCTTTGGAGAATACAAATTGTTTTTTGATCTGGGACTTAGAAGTACCTCACCTGTGCACATTGTACCCGATAGATGATTTTTTGGGGGAGCCCTCCACCCCTTCCTCCTTCCCCTTCTGAGTCTCCAGTGTTTATTATACCATTCTCTATGTTTTTGCATATCTTTAGTTTAGCTCTCACTTATAAGTGAGAACATGCAGTGTTTGGTTCTCTGTTCCTGAGTTAGTTAGCTATCTTCTTCAGTTCCATTCAAGTTGATGCGAAATACATTATTTCATTCTTTTTGATAGCTGAATCGTATTCCATAGTGTATATATACCACATTTTTGTTATCCACTGATCATTGATGGACATTTAGGCTGATTCCACATCGTTGAAATGGTGAATTGTGCTGCAATGAACATGTGGGTGCAGGTGCCAAAATAAATTTTTTGAGGGGTATTTTAGAGGCTTTAAATTACAGTGTGCCATTTGAATATGCACTGCAACACTTCCCAGACTTATTTGGTCATGGAACTCTTTGTCACAGAGAGTCTCAGAGTTCCATAGAAGGTAGTTAAAGAAGGAGTTGCAGCCCAGATTCAACCTGCCACCTGTTTTTTTGTTTGTTTGTTTGTTTGTTTGTTTGTTTGAGTCGGAGTCTCACTCTGTCACCCAGGCTACAGTGCAGTGGCATGCTCATGGCCACCCCAGTGTTGACCAGCTGGGCTCCGGCGATCTTTCCGCCTCGGCCTTCCAAGTAGCCAGAACTACAGGCATGCGCTACCATGTCCGGCTAATTTTTTTATTTTATTTTTTATTGTAGAGACAAGTTCTCACCAAGTCGCCCGGGCTGGTCTCAAACCCACGGGCTCAGGCAATCCACTCACCTCGGCCTCCCAACGTGCTGGGATGACAGACTGAGCCACCCAGTCCAGCCTGCCACCTGTTGTTGTACGGCCCCTGAGTTAACAACAATTTTTGTCCATTGAAATTATTAAAAATAAAATAAGAATACTTTATGACACATGAAAAGTTTTGGTGTTTATAAGCCAAGTTTTGTAAAAACACCATCATGTTTATTGGTTTACACTTTGCTCGTGGCAGAGTTGAGCAGTTGAGATAGCCTGCAAGCCAAACATATTTATTTTCTGGCCCTTCGTACAAACATTTTGCCAACCGCTGCTGCTGAACACACTGTTGCAAAAGACCTAACTTCCTCATCTGGAAAATGATAATAATAATGCTTCTATCTTTTTAAAGGGAGTATAGATGTACTAAAGATAACAGCATTGCATGGCAAATCAACCTTTTCTCTTATAAACACCTCCGTGTAAGACCTGAAACTTTTGGGCAAAGTTTGGGCCTCCAACTCTTCCTCACTTCCCCTGGTCTAGGACCAGGTACCCTTTGTGTTCCTGCACATAGATTACTTATGTACCTAATCCTGACTTGCACCCCATATCTCTACAATAAAATAAAGCTATAAAAAAAGGAGGAGGAAGGAGATACGAGTACAGAGTAAATATTTGGTTTTGCATGCCTGCCTAAGGATTCTCTCATTTTGGAAGCAGCGCGTTTTGAATAAATGATTGATGGTAAACCTAAAAACTATATTAAAATGGAGAACTGGGCTATAAAGTGAAGGATGCAGACACATTTCAAAAGTCATCAGGAGGAATAAAAACAAAAAAGTCATGAAGATTTTTTTTAAAAGATCCCAAACTATCAAACTACTAAAAGAAAACTAGCAGAAATGCTTTAGGACATTGGTCTGGGAAAAGATTTTGTGAATAAGACCTCGAAAGCACAGACAACAAAAGCAAAAATAGTCAACTAAAATGGTATCAAAGAAGCTTCTGCACAGCAAAGGAAGCAATCAAAAGAGTGAAAAGACTCTACAGAATGGGAGAATATATTTGCAAACATTCATCTGACAGAAGGTCAATAGTCAGCGTATTAAAAGAACTCAAACATCTCAGCAGTGGAAAAAAAAAATCCAACTAAAACACGGGCAAATGATCCAAATAGACGTTCCTTAAAAGATATACAAATGCCAACGCATATATGAAAAATGCTCAGCTTCACTCATCATCAGGGAAGTGCAAATCAAAACCACAATGAGATATCATTTCATCCCAGTTAGGATGGCTGTTATCAAAAAGACAAAAAGAACACATTCTGGCAAGGATGCAGAGAAAAGGGAACTCAGACACTGTTGGTGGAAGTGTAAACGAGTAAAGTCACTATGAAAAACAGTATGGAGTTTCCTCAAAACTCCAAATAGAACTACCATATGATTCAGCAATCCTACTACTGAACATCGATCCAAATGAAAGGAAATTATATCAAAGGATATCTGTGTCACCATGCTTATTGAAGCAGTATTCACAATAGCCAAGATATGAAGCCAACCAAAGTATGCAACAATAGATGAATGGATAAAGAAAATGTGGTATATGTACACAATGGAATATTATTCAGCCATAAAAATAATAAAATCCTGTCATTCACAGCAACATGGATGGAACTAGAGAGCCTTATGTTAAGAGAAATAAGCCAAGAAGAGAAATTTAAACACGCATACGTGAAAGCTAAAAAAAAGTTGATTTTATTGGGTACAGTGGCTTGCCATGTAATCCCAGCTACTTGGAAGGCTGAGGTGGGAGGATAGCTTGAGCCCAGTTCAACCCTGTAAGAAGCTATGATTGTTCCACTGCACTCCAAACGGGGTGACAGAGTGAGACCCCATTTCTTTAAAAAAAAAAAAAAAGTAAATAGATCTCATAGAAGTAAAAAGTAGAACAGAAGTTACAAGACCTTGGAAGAGTAGAAGAAAGAGGGGGATAGTAAGAGATTTGTAAAAGAATTCAAAACTACAGCTAGATAGGAAGAACAAATTATGGTGTTCTCTAGCACTATAGGATGACTACAGTTAACAATAATATATTACACCTAGTTTCAGGTAGCTAGAAGAGAGGATATTGATTCTTCCTAATATAAAGAATTGATAAATGTTTAAGATGATGCATATGCTAATTACACTGATATGATTACTAAACATTATACATATCGAAACCACTACATGTACATCACTCCACAAATATGCAAAATTATTATGTGTCAAAAAATGAATTAATAAAAAAATCAAAAGGCTAGTCAGTGTTGGCAAAGATACCTAGCAAATGTAACTCACACACTGCTGGTGGAAATACAAAATGGTAAGGCTACTTCGGAAAACAGTTTTTATAAAGTTAAACATGTACTTACTATACGATTCAGTAATCCTTCTTGTAGGCATTTATTCAAGAGAAAGGAAAACATATCTCTGCATAACAATTTGCACAAGACTGTTCCAGAAGCTTCATTCTGCTAACCACAAACTGGAAACAACTCAAATGTCCTTCTGTTAATAAATGGATATAAAAACTATAATACATTCAAACAATGGAATAGTGTTCAGTAACAAAAAAGAACAAACTACCAACAACAACATGGATAAATATAAAAAGTATTATGCTAAGTGAAAGAAGCCAGTTACAAAAGATACATACTGTATAATTATTTTACGTGAACTTCTAGAAGAGGCAGAAGTGTGGTGAGTGAAAGCAGGTCTGTGGATGCTGGAGCCAGAAGAAGGCTGGTAGGGATTATCTGTAAAAGGGCTTACATAAACCTTCGGGGTGATGGAAATATTCTAGGTCTTGATTTTTGTGGTAATGGCACAGCTACGTACATTTATCAAAACTCACTGAACGGTAGGTCAAATATTGGTACATTTTAACAGAAGTAAATTATACCTTAAAAAAACTGCTATTAAAAATCAGTTGCATGACTACACAAAAATGTTAATGTACTTAATGCCTCTGACTTGTACGCTTACAAAAGATCAAAATGGCACATTTTATGCTATGCATATTTTGCCACAATAAAAATGAGTGAATACCCTCCCTCTCACCAAAAAAAGAATAAAAATGAAAAAGACAAGTTCTGTCTTAGAATTATTACAGGCCCTCTGAAAGGGTGTCAGAGGCCTACAAGGTTTCCTGTATCACACTTTGAAAGCTGCTACTTGCTGGGCTCGGTGGCTCAACCTGTAATCCCAGTACTTCAGGAGGCCGAGGCAAGTGGATTGCCTGAGCCCACGTGTTCGAGACCAGCCTGGGTAACTTGTCAAGACCTCATCTCTATAATAAATAAATAAATAAAAAATTAGCCGGGCGTGCTAGTAGTGCACGTCTGTAGTTCTGGCTACTTGGAAGGCTGAGGCAGAAGGATCTCGTGAGCCCAGCGGGTCATGCTGGGGTGGCCGTGGGCATGCTCCTGCACTCCAGCCTGGGTGACAGAGTGAGACTCCCAACTCAAAAAAAAAAAAAAAAAAAAAGCTGTTGCTCCTTTGTAACTGAGAATGAATGATTAATCCTATAAATCACATATATACACACGTTTATGGCATTAAAAATTATTGACAACCCTCAACTTAGGAATGTAGTATGTTTCAAATGTTTCTTATGAGTAATCTGTTTACTCAATTGACTTGCACTTATAGCACTTCAGAACCCACCTGTTTGGAGTATTCATAATTTATGATGTAACAATGTATTCAGAGTCCAATCTTGATGACAGGAATATGCTCCCCTCTTGCTAACTAGCAATGATGCCGGAACCTTCATTCCTTCATTGTTCCTTACTGGACAGTGAGATTTAGGGCTCCCCTGGCCTGGGATTGGAAGCAAGAACATGATGAAAATAGAGGCTTTGGGTGAAGTATGTGGATGGCAAAATGACTTTTATGAAATGCAAGAATTAGTTTAATATTTCTTACCCCATTGCTTGTGTGCTTTGGATTAAGTTTTCTTGTTAATGCTGTTTCCTCAATACCCTCTTAAATAAGTTAGACCTATTACAACTCAAATTGACTTAAATAAAAGATAATTTACTGTCTCACATTACTCAAAAAATCTATGTGTAAAAGGTAGAGTTGGCCTCAGACACATTAGGTGTCATCAGGATTTCATCTCTCACTCTGCTTTCTCTGCGTTGGCATCATTCCTATTTAAACTGGTCCTTTCCATGTGGTTAAAAGAAAAAAAAGAAAAAAAAGGAAAGGCAACTAGCATGTTCAGTCTGTCATTCCAGAAGGAAAAAGGAAGAAAGGGATCTGCTTTTTACCAGTGCTTAAATCAGTCCCAGATTAAAGGATGCTAACTGGTCAGCAAGGGTCACTTGCCTGTTCCTTCATGGAAAAGGGGAGCTCTTAATTAGAAGCCCTCCCAGAATCACAGAGTGGGATGGGGAATTGGCGAAGGGCGTCAGGGAAGACAGCAGGGAAAAAAATATTTCCTGCACTTCTTGCTTCTAAGCGAAATCAAAGACCTTTTCTTTTAAAGTTTTCTAAGCGTTTTTGTAATTTCAAAAATTTCATTCTTAATTTGAATTAATTTGCTCTAATAATTAATTGCTTCAAAAGAAACTGAGCAATATATTCCAAACTGTAGATAAGATACAGAGTTTGAGAAATATCACTATATACCTAACCTAGTATTCCTCAACCCCGTCTAAGCGTGGCTTCATGCTCTGGAAAACATGTCTGTTTCTGTTTTGATCCTTCTTGAAACTGCTGTTCTCTTATGTTTTTTCAACATAGGGGCTATTATGCCTTTTATTTATTTATTTTTATTGAGAGGGAAGCTGAGACTTCGTGAGGTTAAATAATTTATCCAAGTTCTTGATTAGGAAGTGGTAGAACTGAATCTGTTTCATCCCAATCTAGCTTTCTTTCCACCATAGGCGCTACTTCTCCATTAAACTTCTCACTTGCCCAGCATGGTGGCTCATGCCTGTAATCCCAGCACTTTGGGAGGTGGAGGCAAGAGGGTTGCCTAAGACCACGGGTTCGAGACAAGCTGGGGCAACTTGGTGAGATCTCTCTACAATAAATCAAAAAACTAGCCAGGTATGGTGACACATGCCATAGCTCCAGCTACTTGGAAGGCTGAGGTGGAAGGCTCTCCTGAGCCCAGCAGGTTGAGGCTGTGGTGGCTATGAGCATGCCACTGCACTCCAGCCTGGGTGACAGAGACTCCAGCTCAAAAACAAACATACACAAAAGTCTCACTAACCAAACAAGTCTTAAATGTGTTTATTCATCCTCTAAGTATTTATTGTCAGACACTGCTCTGGACACTGAGGGTCCAGACAAGTTATTGTTCTCAAGGAGCTAATGCTCTAGTAGAGGAGGCAGAAAATAAACAAATAAATATACACAACAAGTACTGGAGAGGAAAGAATAAGAAAGATGTGCACTGAAGTTAAGGTGATTAGAGATGACGTTTCTGAGGTTAGACTTGAGCAGAGACCTCAGTGAAGCCAGGAAGCATGGCAGGGGAATATGAGAAGGAAGGCATCCCAGACAGGAGAACGGGAAGAATGAAGGCTCTGAGTGTCCAAGTTCTTGGCATTTTTACAGGGAACAGCAAAGACACCCTCGGGCCCTGGGACTGATTTTGGCTGGGGGTGGGACTAGTATGGGGAGTAGCAGGAGATTACATCAGAGAGGTGGCCAATAGGCATTTTATCCAGAAAGATCAGAGAGATGGCGACTATTCAGCTGTGTATTCTTGTTTTCTGAAAAATATTTTTAAATCATTTTACAGTGTTTACTCTGAGACGATGAGAAAGGGCAATCTTTTGTCATTTCTATCATCCATAAGTGAGTATTCAAGTTTATATGTTCAATCATTTAGTCATTCATTTTTTCAGCTGACATTTATTAGGCATCCACTGTGCCTCTGGCCCCTGAGCCAGATGTTAGAGTTATGGAAAAGGAAAAGATATATAATTTGCTGTCCTCAGGACCAGATGTGAGTATGTCATATACAACAAGAGGATGATCAGGTTGACAAGGCATCTTGTATTACTGTCCACACATTTTGGGGAGAAAAATGTGTGGTTTCCACAAGCACTAGCTGGACGCCTGCCATTTACTGACATGTTACTACAAATTTTTAAATTCAATGTTTTACTAGAAATTGAATCAGTGTGGTAATGGATCCATCTTACTACTGTTTCAGAAGATTTTAAAAGCACTTAATTTCCATGTCACATCCATTAAAAATGCATGATGTCATGCCCTCCGGGGAGCAGTCCATTTCATAATTTGAAGTGGAACCAACAAAACATGGCTCAAAAGGGAAACGAAGGTGACAAAGTACAGAATAACATGAAGCAGTATACACACACCTACCGTGACCCTTCCTGGGGTTAACCTGGCAGAAAATAGAGAGTTTAAGGGAAACCAGTTAGAGGACCAAACCACATTCCATTTTCCTCAGAGAGAGAGAGAGAAGTGTAAATCAGAAGGAAATAAAGTTAATGCGATATGCAGAAAAATTTTTAGATTGGTTTCCTTTACCCTGAAATGAGGAAAACAGAGCATCAGGAAGGCCACGTGAGGGGACTGCAGAATGAGCTGTGGGATTCCAGAGGATGCAGATCTCTGAGATTCCTCTGACTCCACAACTTGCACTGGGCGGCCAGCTGGCACCCCCCTGCCCAAGGCCCTTTCATGTGCCTGGCCTTTAGAACAAGAGCGGAAACCTAGGCTATCCTCTTCCCAGTACCCACTCCCCATCCCTTCCAGCTCCTTCAAGCCTGTTTACATTTGTACTCCTGTATTTCATGTGGGCCACCAGAGCTGGATTTATGTTATGGCTACAGAGTGCTCTGTTACATTTTCAAGGGCAGGAAAAGGCTGTATGTGAAGCTGCCAAGGCAATTCCTTGCCAACACGGCCCAAGCTAATGAGAAGGTTTGTAAATTACAGTTCAATGGATGAGAGGTAGAGGACAAGGAATACCATATCGAGCCAGCAAATGGAGTCACTGGGCATCTCTGGCTTTCACTGGCATTTCTTTTGCATGATCTCAGTCAAAGTACTTCAGAAGTTAAGCATTTAAATAGTAAAGTTCTATCAATCTCTGTAAATTTCAAGCTGGAACTAGGTCAGGCGTTATTGAAACTAAAACCTGATCCTTGTTTTGTACAATACTGTTGATCAATAAATTGCTGCGTAATTAATGATGGACTATGTGTCTACAAAAATAAGTAGAAAAATATCAGATTGCAGAACTAACAATTAAGGGCAACTTTATCATTTGAGTCTAGTTTCTGCCCTGCCTCATCCCCACAGAGGAGACATTCTATTTAGAATTTTCCACATATTCTGATATGATTTCTTTTTAATTAGTTCTAACACAGTTCAGGGGATTCCTTGACTGATTAATGGACTTCAATTCACTGTTCTTTTTCTGCTTTCTTTTGCTTTTGGAATTTTTTTTGTTTTGTATGTGTTTGCTTTAAAGCCAAACAACATAAAGAATGTTTCAAATCATAGCTTTTTGAGTCTTTAAATGTTTTTCAAATCATGACATATTTTAGTTTCAGAGAATTTCCCATTTTCTAACTGAAAGCAAGTGACTCTGCTGATCCCTAGACAAGAATTCCCTTAGTAATGCTTGGTCAGAAAATTGAAGCAGAGGAAAAACTAGTTTCTTTTTGTTTTTCTTTTTTGAATTGGCGCCCAGACTGGAATGCAGTGGCATGCTTCCGTGCCACCACAGCCTCGACCTGCTGGGCTCCGGCGATCCTTCCGCCTCAGTCTTCCAAGTAGCTGGAACTACAGGCACCCACTACCACACCTGGCTAATTTTTTGATTTATTGTAGAGACGAGGTCTTCACCAAGTTGCCCGGGCAGGTCTCGAACCCACGGGCTCAGGCAATCCACTCACCTCGGCCTCCCAAAGCGCGGGATTACAAGCTGAGCCACCGAGCTCGGCCTACTTTCTTTTTTATAGTCTCCATAATTGGTCAGAAATAAGGTGAAAGAAATTAATCACTTTATTACTATTATATTAAATTATATTATAATTTTCACATGACATATTTTCTATGCATATTCATTAAAAAGCATGAAATATTTTGTAATGGATCAAAATTTGATGAAATTAGTTTATTTTATTAAACTAAGCTATTTCTTTAATAAAGATAATCATAATGATCTAGAAAATATAAAACATTCAAATTCAAATAAAGCAAATAATACTCCACATTACCAAGCCAAAACATAATTAAGAAAGTTACCAATATATTAATTTTAGATATAAGGAATGGCAGTTGCTTGAGTTTTGCCTGTACACCAGTAGCAAATGATAGTCAGATAAACAAAATTAGAATTTAACTTATTTCCTTCTGGTCACTTCTTTTTTATTATACTCATCATCAAAAAGAAATGAACTTAATATCTCAATCTATATGGAGTTGTCCTGTGGTTATGTACTTAATATCTCAATCTATATGGAGTTATCCTATGGCTATAAATTTAATATCTCAATCTATATGAAGTTATCCTATGGTGTCTCTGAGAAGCACATTTCTTATTTTCAGTAAGTTTAGTTGAAAAGAAAAGTGACCTGTTGCATTATTGTGTAACATGCAGCTAATGAAACTTTAGTGTGGATTTTTGTGTTTAAATCAGTTTTTGGTTGGCTGGCTGTTTTTTGGCATTTATTATGATGCATTTTGTGTGTCTGGGAATGAGTGGTAGGAATAGAATAGATCAAAAGACAGGGCAGTCAAGAATGAAGTAAACATTAAAAAAGAACTATGCTTTTTTTTTTTTTTTTTTTTTGTTGGTGTGTTAGTGGCCCAGACTGGAGTTCAGTGGCCACTACTGGCCACCGCAGCCGCGACCTGCTGGGCTACGGCGAGCCTTCCGCCTCAGCTTTCCAAGTAGCTGGAACTACAGGCGCGCGCTACCACACCCGGTTAATTCTTTTGACTTATTGTAGAGATGAGGTCTCACCTAGTTGCCCAGGTGGGTCTCGAAACCTCGGGCTCAGGCAATTCACTCACC
>CAUYQG010055918.1:0-49430 GCA_963574415.1 Tarsius wallacei | reverse complement strand
CGGCTGATTTTTTTAATTTATTGTAGAGATGAGGTCTCGCCAAGTTGCCCAGGCGGGTCTCGAACCCGCGGGCTCAGGCAATCCACTCACCTCAGCCTCCCAAAGGCGCGGGATTACAGGCTGAGCCACCGAGCCCGGCTTGCGTCTTGAATTTTAAAAAAATTATTGAAGTCCTGTGATACCAAAAGCAAAAATATGTTCTATCATTCCCCCTTTATTTTATTAAATCTGGGGAGCATCTACCTCTTGAGAATATGTGGGCAACAATAAAACACTCTGTGGCAATATATACTAATATCAGCTATGGTACCCAGAAAACAATAAATATATTCTCACAAACCTAAACAGTTATTAGTTTTTTCTATTTGCACCTAACACCATAGCCTCTCCAATCTATGAGAGTAAGCTAGAAGACTTCAGAATTTGGACCCTCCTTAAAACCATGTGTCATTTGTATAAGTGTGAGCTTAGAGAGGTTAACTCATCTGTAGCATGGTGTGTTAAGATGTGTGTGCAAGTTGAGGGATGAAGATGTTTGCTGTGCAAAGGGGGTGATAGCAATGTGTTTACCTCCCAATGTCTTGGGGGAGGTGTTAGGCAAGAGATAGCCTGAGTAAGGATACATGGCCCAACGTGCTCACTATACAAAGGATGTGAGGTTCTGCTTTGGTTATCAGTTGTTTTGCAAAGTTGGAAGCCAAGAAGCAGAGGACTGGTCAACTAACACTGAGCTATGTGGTCTAAGGTGCAGCTCTGAGAGTTCCACATTCCTGGTGTCCTGATAATTACTATCAGAATGAGATGCTTTCTTTAACAGGTCAAACTAAGGATCTTTTATCACAAGTTAGAATAGAGAACCAAAGACAAACACAAACTAAAGGACAGATGGTCAATTAAAAGCTTATCCTTCTGCCCAGGACTTTTGATAAAAACATCTACTTATTGCTCCCTTCTTTGGAATTCCTGTCCTTAAAATGTCTTAGAGCTAGGTAGGACCCCTCCCTGGAAGGGGTATTTGTGTTCAATACATTTGTGATGTTAAGACATTTATCTTCACTGCCTTAGTAATTGAACATCTAAGTCAAACCACCAACCTCACTTCTGAACTCTTTGTTTATTTACATTTCAAGTCAAACCCCTCATTTGATCTCCTCATTGGAGAAGGAGAAATGTCTAACCTGCAAAGCTCTTCTGAATATCTTCTGTGTTCTATAGAGGTGGCCCTGCTACCAATTTTCCTTCTGACATAAACAGAAAGTGATAGATGGGACGGGGGCCAATATGAAACAGATATAAATCAAATTCTAGGTTTATAGACTGATTAAGGATATGAGTTATTGAGAAGGGCTGGAACTACATGCATAACCAAGATACTTCACAAAGTCCAGGAACAACTTTATGACTTGAGACTCTCAATGAACTCAACTAATGGAACTTGAGTCTCAGCTGACCAAGGAGGATAGCACATCAAACTTATTAATGAGAAACAGCAGCTTAGATAACCAAGGACAAGGGATCAGAGAGTTCCTGCCTCTCCTTTAGGAGTAAAGAATAGAAACATTATAGGAAAAGCTTCAAGGATCAGATCCCCTTCCAGGAGAAGGAGGTGGAGGTGGCAGTTGCAGAATCCAGACTGGGAGAGCAGACTGGCGATCAGCAGCATTCACCAGCCTGTGTATAAAATAACAAAGGTTTGAATTCACATTACCAAGTGTGCTCTATGTTCACATCTGCAGGCGAGTTCCCTCTGTAAAGAATGTGAGGGTCATCAACAAGGATACCTGCATAACCAACGTTTGTATACCTAACCCTGAATTGTACCCCACATCTTTAAAATAAAAACATTTTTAAAAAAGAATGAGAAGTTCATCCTAGAGATCTGTTATTCAGATGTACAGCTTGGCATACACCAATATTAATCAAGTTAATATAACAACATATAATTTAAAGGCATTGGTGAGCAGAAATTATTTCAATTTGTATTCTTGTAGAAGGGCCTTCTCTAATAAGACATCTACTACTTCTCTCTTCCCTGTGCAAACCAACTTCTTGGAATATTCTTCAGTTTTTCTTTCTCTTCTCATGAATTATTTTTTTCTCCTACTGGTGCTTACCCAGAGTTTGTTTGTTTGTTTGTTTGTTTTAATCAGACAATGGAAAGAGTCCTCCCCTAAATACAGCAAAACAAAGTCTCTTGCCTCAGATCATCATGAGCTGGGAGTTTTCCCTCTCCCTTTTAACCAGAGTACACATGCTTACAAAGGCACTTGAAATTGCTCAGCCTTCATAGCAGGGTCCAAATGGGGAGACTGGGATGGAGAGACATTATAAGACTTATCGTATGGATGCCTCAGAGTTAGTCATGGTACCAAATTCCAGAAAAATAAGACTAGAGCTTTAACCCAGCTGGACCACATGAAGAGCTGGCTAGAGATTTCAAGTTTCTCAAGGGACACAAAGATACGTGGATCAGTTTTAGAGACTGGGTTGTCTCCCAAACAGTAATCAGATTCTTTTCTTGCATCCCACAATCTCACAGGTGTAAACCACATGAACAAATATGTGCTTGGGGGTGAGGGTAGGGGTGGTGGGGGAGGTGATGACAGTTCTGAATTCATAATGCATCATCTCAGGTGGCAGCTGTGCATCTGTTACATATTTTGAAACCTCCCTCTCATACCAGGAGAGCTATTTCGGCAGATAATATCTAGGATCGACTAAAGAAAAGTCATATGTTACCCTACGTTCAGAAATGGCTCAAGAAGATGGATAAGGGGAAGGTGTCGGGGTTGAAACTTGTATTTTACCTCCTGACTCTCAAAATTATTGGGATGGCAGCTTTGATTCAGTCTTAGAAACTGGACTTAATTACTGGGAACCAGCCCTCTCTACGTGGGAGCTCTCGGACAGGAGCTTTGGGTCCCTGCTTCCCCAAGCTCCCTCCCAAAGATAGGGATTTGAGCAGTTTCAGCCCATGGGGGCTCCTACAAAGTACTTTCAGCACATATGTGGCTAAAAGTGATAATCCCAACACATTTTGCAAGAAGAAAAATTGTGCTGGGAACAGCAAGTCAAGCATTTGCTGAGTTTTAGTAGGAGGTGTGAAAAATATGTAACTCTACTCAGGGTCATTCCCCTTGGCCTCACTGCTAGCCACAGTGTGTGTGAGGGGAGGCAGAGGCAGCGCCAAGCTCACATCCATCTTTCTGTGGTCCCATTAATCTCTCCTCTTTCTGAAAACCAACTTATCTTGCAGTTGGTTTAAAAACCTCCCAGGGTTGCAAATAGGGCTGCTGCTAGCACGGAAGGGCCTCTGTGCTAATTAGAAAAAGACGGTCCCTCTGGGAGGGAGACTTGCAGAGAGACGCCCCCTCCTGGGTAGGCCAATTAGTGAAGAGGTCCCTTTTTCCAGGCGGACTCAGGTCTGTGGTGGGACTCATGGCTCAGCAGTCAGAGCACAGGCAGAATTTCAGGTTCCCAGCAGTTCCCTCGGCTGGCCCCCATTCTGTGCCCAGTGGCCATGGCGACAAAGCATCCTTTGTGGCTCACAAAATTGGCACTAAATAGTCTTCATTGTTGGAATGCACTTTCTTCTAACCAAGTCTCCTTGCTGATGCCTGTACTCTTAATACTCTGCACATAACAAGCACTGTGCACTCAGAAGCCCCTTGGAGATATTGGAGAACACCATAATGGAAGAGATGCACAGACAGGCAACAACACTGATTTCAGTTGCCCTGTTCAAGGGGGCGTAATTACTGGCTCTTTAGACACAAATAGTTGCCTAGGTACTCTTTCACCCATGACTTTTTTCTTTCAACATTTTCTTTCCCTTTGACGAGTGGGCTGCAGATTTAATTTCATGTTTTCCCTGATGTTGGGGACAATTTTTCTGTCATTTTTCTTTGTCATTAGTTTGAGGTTGTTTCTGATTTTCATAAGTCATTTTATCAAATTGTGTGTGTGTGTGTGTGTGTGTGTCTTTAAGTGTGCCTGCTGCCTTAAGTCTTCAGCCATCAGTAGTGATAGTTATAATGGCAATGACAGTAGAAATTGATCAAGGAGTCCTCATATTCCCTTATGAGGTTGGTGTTATTTTCATTCCTGTTTTAAGATGTGGTAACTGATCCCAAAAGAGTTCAATAACTTGCCAAGGGCATACAACTAGTGTGAGGTGGAGCCAGGATTTGAGCCCAGGCAGCCTGGCTCTAGAACTCACACTCTTAGCCCTATGCTATACTGTCTCCATCTTTCCATTCATAAGCACTGTCCATCCTCTATTCATCCCCCTAACCATTGCCTTATCTATTCATTTGTCTCACAAACATGTATTGAATACCCATATACCAAGCTCGTGCTAGGTGCTGAAGGTGAAACCATGAGCAAGATATAGACTCTATACACATTTTTAGAATAGTGAGATTAACAAGTATTCAGGTAATTAGACTGTATACAGTTTCATACAGTCTCGTAATCAACTTGTCTTGAATGTCTACCTTGCCAATAATGTCCTCCACTGAGAACTTTCCCTTCCCCTTGCTCCTGTTAAATGGACAAGCCAAGGTCTTTTATCATAGCATATTACTATCTACTGGCCACTGGTGATTGGAACAGAGTAGGATACAAAATCTATGAGCTGCCATTGCAATGGATATAAAACCACCAAATAACTCTTCTAGAGACACAGCAGAGGTGGGTCCCTGGCCACGGAGAGAAGGGCTGGAGTTGGCACTCTAGCAAACACACAAGTTGAAGAGCCTCTGATGTAGCAAAGGCTTTGACATGGGGCTGACCATGGTAGCCTGTGGACCATTAAGGTTCTGTCTTGCTGCCAGGGAGATGGCCTCTGGACTGGGAGTAATAAGACATGAGGTGGTTTGACATAGCCCAAAATATTAGAAATAATTTCCATGTGCCTCAGAGGAATATCAGTCTTATTTTTGTGTATCATAACTAATGACTGTGGGGAAAGGTCTGATGAGGGAGGGCCTTGGGGGGCAAATGAAGGTGCCCAAACAAAGTAGAGGAGGCACCCCAGTGCTTACAACAGATGAATGATAGTTATTGTTATATGCAAAGGCCTAGTCCACGAGACTCCTTTCCCTTTCCATGCACGGTGGATGATATCCACTTGAGTTGTGTTGCCCAGAGGTTTTGCTTTGGGAGTTCTTGGTCAGAAGAGCATAGGTTAAGAGGTTTTTGCCATAGACTAGCAGGGCCAGAGCTCCTGGGGGCCCAGACTGGGGCACAGCAGCCTCCAGTATTCTTGCAGTGGCTCAGGGATAAGAGGGTGAGGTTAGAGGGAAGGGCAGGGGAAGGGCACAGCTGCTGGCTACTTTGAAGGACAGGCTGGTGGCCAAGTCTGTTACCTGCATCCAGTTCCTCTCAGAGGTTTGTGTGAACTTCTGGTCTTTATCATCCACGTGGATGGTCTTAGCATTCTGGATGGCACAATTTGTCCTAATCTTCACTTAGCATGATTTGAACTATGCAGTCTCATATAATGGACTCTTAGACCATTCTTAGCCTCAGTTTGATCTGCAGAGTTTCCACACTAGAAATAGATGTCCAAATGTTTATTGAAATTTTGAACTAAATTGAAGTAATTGTAATAAAGTAATTGGTTACATTCAAATTACCATAGAATAAACTCAGAATGTTGCTATCTAGTGGGAGAGAAGCTTCATTCCTCTACTGCAGGAAATTTATTTAAGTAAAGGAATGGGTTAAAAAACTTATATAACTGTATTTCTTCCACCTCATGTCTGTCAACATAAATAGACCATGGCCTTTGGAGTTAGACAAGCATGGGTTTCATAAATACTGGAATTCTAGCTTACTATGATTGGTAACCATGGACATCCTAAGTTCCCTTAGTGTCAGTTTCCAAAAATAAAAGAATAAAACCCAACTCCCAGGAGGGTTCCATAGAGCAAAGGAGATTAAATGGGCAAATGGTGAGCTCAGTGTCTGGCATACAATAGGCACAAATACATGTTCAATTAAATAAATGAATGCAAGTTATTGCAACTCTTATCTCAGTTTTGTCATCTGAATAATGTGTATTAATTGTACAGCTATGACAGGTTTTTGAAGGACCAAATGAGAGATGCATGTAAAAACACTGAGCTCTCATAATATAGATATGAAACAGAATAAATGGTTTGGAATGGATGACTTGAGGTGTGAGAAAAGGGACAAAAACCAAGGTCTGAGTAGTTAAAAAGAATATTTTCTACCTCTTTGTAAATTAAAACAAACAAAAAATTGGTTTAAAAAGTATACAATTTTATGGCACAGTCAATGTGTAGGGAAGCTTGGGTGGTTAATAACAGAGCAGTGGGTGATCTGTGGGTCTGGTGCCACAACTTTGTCCTACTGGCAGACAAATTTGCAGGGACCCCAGAGCTTTGATCCCAGTCCATCCAGATGCTTGGGCAGCAAAATCGTTTGAAGTAATCTTTCCTGTGTGTTGCTGGCTCGGAATTCTCTTCGTCTGTATTGGTTTGTCTGTCGAGACAACACAGACTTTATCTGTATAATTTGTTATCTATATATACCACATAATATTTTAGTGCTGTCTGCCAAAGCAAGTTTAAGAGAGACTCCTTCCAATATCCAATCTTCATGTCTCTCCTTTTCTTTAACAAGGTTGTTAATCATTTTATTTGCAGGTTTGTTTACTTATTTTGATTAGTGTGGTGTGGTTAGAGTTTGACTTTTTCTTTAAGTATTTGAAGCATCTTATAAGAAAAGATACCTATAGGAAAGGACCCTTGAAATAAAGTTTTTTAAAATGTTGGTGAATTTAGGGATAGGTAGAGAATGTAGTGAATGGTACTATGTGGTTTAAAATAGGTGAAACTATCAAAGTCATAAATCACTATGCAAGTACCGTTGTTTATTAATACCCACAATTTTGCTTTTTTGTTTTGTGTCATCACATCATTTTGCATACCTCTCCTAATACCATCTTTTTTTTATTTTGGAGAATATTTTTGGCTTTAATGCCACAAAATTCACAGCTATAAACAAAGAAACTCAGAAATTCAAAACAAGGAAAGGACAGGTAAAGCAGCGTGAGAGAATAAAAAGCTACAGAAGAGCAGGAGTAATGCATTGCTTTTTATTGTCTGGTCTCAATTGAGTTGTTGAAGTAACAGGTTGGTTGGGGTGAAATTGTCCAGATTGTACTCAACAAATTCTAGACATCAGAACATAATGGAGGTCTAGCAGCTGGAGTCTAGTCAAGAACTGACTTGATGCCAGGTGCAGTGATAAAGGGTGTTATCTTGTTTGGTCCCTAGAGCTGTGCTGGATAAGGTAAGCAGTGTCCACATGAGGTTATTTAAATTAATTAACATTAAAAATTCAATTCCTTTACATTAGCCACATTAGAATCTACTTCAATCAGAGAGTTGGGTATTAGAGATAGAAAGGGGGTTTTGTTTGTTTGTTTGTTAATTATGAAAGGTAGTTTCATAATGAAGCAACCATGGACACAAGTGGAAGATATCTATATTTAAGCCCTGGCTCTGTCACTTACTAGCTATGTGACCATGACTTATTTAAGTTATGTCCACTGAGCTTCAGGTTCCTTGTCTGTAAAATGGAACTAACAATATCTACGTTATTAGTGAGTATTGCTGTGAGAATTATAGATTAAATCTTTGTAAGTCACCTAAAAGACTGATTCAAGTGAAATGATAATGATGGTGAGAATAGAAAAGGAAGAGGAGAAGGAAAAGATAATTTAAATTCTGCCTTCAAAAAGCTTCTAGTATGACTATTCCAGGATTTTGTTCAACTCCCATGAAATAAATGTGTTTTCTACAGTACAACCCTGGTAGGAAACCTCTCCTTTTCAACACCTTTCTACCATCTCCACAACAAATGTCATCCTTCCTTGACACAAATCACTTTGATGGTTCCATGCATTTAGGCTATTGCTTGGTTTCTCCCTATTTTTCAGGAAGAAGCTGAAAACTTAGTAAATAGTTTTTATAAGGTTTGAAGGTACACAGCCCAAGAGTTAAAATTGGAATTAAACCTAGTATCAGCTTACCTATGAAAAGGCATAGAAGAACCTCATCTGTAGCTGGAATTCCAAGAACCAGTGAGTAGATACTAGGAATAGTTTAGAGGCATGAGTAAAGCTGCTTCTCTGGAGACCTCTGATCACAGTTTTCCCTTTTTCTGACTTCGTACAGACAAGACATTGCTTAAAATCCCCCTTGCTACTAGAAGGCTGAAGCAGCCACTCCTTTAGAGACCAACACACCTGCAGTTGTTCTGTTTTCTTCTGCCACACCAACCATTGTGCAACATCTGGATAAGTAGCTACAACACAGCATCTTTTTCTGTCTTGGGGCTCAACCTCCCGTAGACCATAGGTCAAGTGTTTTGCTTAACTCCATGGCCTTCTCCGCTGTCTCTTCAATCAGTGCTGTCATTTCCCCAGTTGGAGGGTTGATGACTAGTCTGGACGATAGGTCTGCTATAAGCGAGCCTTTGCCTGGGGTATAGGTTACTCATAAATCATATCTTTATAACACTAATAACTTTCCCTGTCGTCTAGCAGGTGTGTTGCCTGGTGGTTTGTGATCTGTCTGGACAGTCAGGCTTCTGCCAAATGCATATTTGTGGAACTCTCATAGTGCACATATCACTGCCAATATTTTTTTTTTTCTTTCTTGCTCAACCAAACTTTTTTTTTCAGCCAAAACCAGCATTAGAGATGTGCACGTGATAGCTGAAGAATCCAGTTGCTTGCCGAGAATCTCACTATGGGTTCTCAATGGCCTTGCACATTATTAGACAGTGATTTCAGTGCCAAAGAACTTTAAATGGAAGAGGAAAAGCCATCACATTTGCTAAGTGCCTGCAATGTGCCAAGCACTGTGATAGTTGTCTCACCCGGGATATTTTGTTTACTCCTCCCAACGACCTCATGAGACAGGTACTATCTTTAACCTTATTTAACAGATGAGGAAGCTAAGATTATAAGACATTTAATAACAACACTAGCTAGTGGCTTTTGAGTCCTGATGCCAGGCATAGTGATTAGGATATTATCTCACCTAGTCCCTAGAGCTGTCTAAAAAGATTTATTAGTCACTGGTGGCTATTCACATTTAAACAAATTCAAACAAATTTAAATTTAAAATTCAGTTTCTCAATCTCATTAGCCACATTTCAGGTGCTCAGTAGCTACACATGGCTAGTGACTACTGTTTTTGACAAGGCAGATGTAGGACATTACTGTCATCTCTGAAAATTCTATTGGCCAGTGCTGCCCTAGCACAAATGCCATATGGTAGGCACAAGTATTGTAATATCCATATTATGGATGAGAAAATAAATGCTTCTATTTGTTATTTAACTTGCTGAAATAAAGGTCACAGAGTTATTTTGGTTCAGGCCTGAATCCAGTTCCAGAAGCCTCCCTCATAAGTTCAGTGACTTATGTAAAGTCACCCCACTGGTAAGTGATGGTGTGGGAGAAACCTGCTTGAGCATTCAGAATAGCTGTTGAAGCCTCACAGCAGACTCTTTTTAACAAGTCCTCTTTCCAACGCTAGGTATGCAGACCGCATTCCTGTCATTTCCTTGATCTGATTTCACTACTAGAGCCACCAGATCCCCTGGGCTTCTTGCCTCCCTTGGATATGTGCATATCATTTTGTTGTTGTTGTTTTTAAGAATCTCTTACCTCTGCAAAAGCCTATCCCCCACTTGCTCACAGTGTCATCCCTGTCCACATGAGGTTGTGCTTTGCTTCCCCATCTGCCCTGGACATCTGGTGCACTTACTCCTGAAGACTCCCCCAAAGTCCTTATTATTCTCTCAAGGATCTTAGAGGCTGACTTAATCTCAAATAGTAGTCTGAGTCTGTGATTCTGGCATGCCCCTGGGGAGCAGGAAGGATACAGAGCTAAATGGTTTTTCATCTGCTGGTGTGCAAAGCTCTTTTTCTGGCTCAGGACCCAAGACCTCATCTGTGACCCAGAAGAGGGGTGTGGCAGGGGGCCAGATTTCCTCCTCCAACTCCAGTCTTGGATCTCTTTTCTTTTCTCAGGACCACTGAATGGAGCCAGAACCTCTATTTCTCCAAAACTCACCTTGATATAAGCATTTTTTCTGAGATTTCTAAGAGCTGTAAAGGATGCATGGCAAGGGCAATGCAGTCTTGTTAAATGGCCCTGACATATCAAGGTTCTACACTAGGCAGTCAGGGAAATAACTAACACTTCATTAACCCTCACTGTGTGTCAGGGACTCTGGCAAAACTAGACTTTTTTTTTTTCTTTTTTACTTTATTTTATTATAAAGATGTGGAGTACAAGCCAGAATTCAGTATACAAGTAATCTACATGCAGGTGAAATTTGGGCCTCTAACTGGTCCTCACTTTTTCTGGTTTAGGACCAGTTACTCTTTGTGTTGTTACAAGCCCCCCCACCCCCCACCCACGCACCAGCAGTGTCCCATGACTGCCAATTCCTCCCTAGTGCTATTGTGATAAATGTTCAGGTCCCACTTATGAGTGAGAACATGTGGTATTTGGTTGTTTGTTTCTGTGATATATCACTGAATATGATTGTCTCCAGCTCCATCTATCCAATTTGCTGAGAAGTCTATTATTTTATCCTTCTTTGTGGCTGCATAATATTCCATCCTGTATATGTGCCACATCTTCTTTATCCAGTCTTCTTTTGATGGACATTAGGGTTGGTTCCATGTTTCTGCTATTGTGAATAGTGTGGCAATAAACATGCATGTACAGGTGCATTTTTTGTAGGACAATTTATGTTTCTCTAGGTATATTCCCAGAAGGGGGATTGCCGGGTCATATGGAAGGTCAATTTCATAGTTATGACTCTTCACAAAATCTTCCAGTGTACAAGTAGAAAATCAAGGGTCAGATAAGCAATTTGCTTGAGATCACACAGCTATTTGGGAATTAATTGGGATGAATACTTTTAATCATGGTATTGTACTGCTTCCTGTCATTTGCTCTGATTCTATACATAATAAATCATTATCCATGATTGACCAATGAGAAAAATGAGTCTCTTAGAGATTAACAACTGTTCCTAGGGCATAGGCAAGAAGTGGCTAAACTAGAAATCACCGTAATAACATGAATATATAGCTATTTTTAACAGTCCTATTTCAAACAATTCAGCTTGAAAGTAAAGATGTATTTTAAGAATAAAATAAGAAGTGCTTTGTGAAATGTAAATCACTCTCCAAATCTAAAGAACTTTTTAAAATATAATAACCTCATAATTAATTATGCTAAATATTACTTCTTGATCATATTTTTTACTTTACTACCACCCATGGCTTTTACTCTAATAAGTATTCAAAACCCACTTAAAGAAAACAGGTTTATCAGTAAGGAATAAGTTGAGATGAGTTAATAGAACAAATGATGTGACTTAAACTTGATAGAAGTTTCTCTCTCTCTTGTGTAAGAGAATTTCAGAAGTGAGAAGTCCAGGGCCGGTGTGGGTGTTTCCTTTGTGGTCCTCATTTTCCCCGGTCAAGATGGCTACTTGAATTAGGGCCATTATGCCCATGTTAAAGTCAGTTGGACAAAGAAAGAAGAAAAGAAGGAAGGACACCTTTCCTGTTAATAACACTTTGTTTCTATTTATACCCATTATACCATTGGGAGCCTGGGAAATGGATTACTTTGGCCATGTGGGACTATATCCAGCTAAAAACCGGGGTTCAGTTTCTAAGGAAAAAAAGGAAAACAGATGATGTGGAGTAGGCAACTAGTCATCTCTGCCATGATAACTAATTCCTAGAATAGGGTAGAAATAATTATACTAATCAACTAGTTAACTTAGGCCATAGCCTCTTTTTGAACCACTTCTTGATTTTTCTGAATAAACCAATAGAAAGGTCTTCAGAGCTACATGGAACAATCTCCTTTGGTTCTTTGGATCTCAGAAGCAACAAAACTCACATGTTGTTTTTCCTTTTCCTTATTCAATATCTCATCCAGGGCCTTTGTGGGACCATTTTTCTCTTAGAATGATCCTGGGAAATCGTATTATCCTCTTTGTACTTCTTCTATGAGGCATTTCCCAATTTTTATTTTAACAGTACTTTTGTTTGGAGGCTGGCCTAATCTCACCCATTCATTGCTTTTGGTATCTAGATAGTTGCCATTAGATTTGGGTTTGGCAGGATTTGAATGCTGGTGAGATAGCTCCAGAGTAGGCCTTCACCTTAGGTCATTGTCACCAAATAACTTGGAGCAGCAGCATTGTCAGGCAGAGAGCCTTGAGAAAGTGCTTTACTTGTGTTCAAATATTAAGTTTTTGAAATCTTGCCTTCTGTGAGGCTCAGTTTCCCAACCTTTCATATGAGGGAGTTGGGAGTTCAATTAGATGATCCATAAGGTCCCTTTTAGCTCTGCATTCTACAATCCCTTGGCCCTGTCCTCATGGGAACCAGAAAAGCCAACACTCGTGGTGTAGAGGACAGAAATAAAGAGCATGGCCCTAAAAGGGAGGTTGGAAGGCACCAAACTTCCTATGATTTTAGCCAGGGTTCAACATTTGCCACTCTGAACTTGAAGCAATCATGCTTGAGGGAAGAGAGAAGAGGCAGATATTTATTTTTTTTCTCCAAGAAAAGGCAAGTGCTTGGAGGGCCAACATGCTTGAGCATGGGTGAGGAGCAGGATAAGGAACACACCTCAGAGGAGCTCTACTGGGTCTCCCTCTGGGTCTCTGCCTGCTTCCTGTTAATTTTCATCCCTGACGCTTCTAACTCCATCCTTAGGTTTCAGCATTCCCCAGGGGTCTACAATACACTTTTTTCTATCTTCTTACTCAATATACTCTTCCTTGTTCATCTTATCTACACACTTTTATATCTCTGGCCCATTTTTTTCTGTTGAACTCCAGACCCGTAAAGTAAGCTTTACAGATCTTGCAAAAGAATACTCCAATAAATGAACTCATCCCCTTTCCCACAAAACCTGCTTATTTTCCAATATTCGCAGTATCAGAAAGACACTCCACCACCTTACAACTGCCTACTGCCAAAACCTGAGAGTCATTTGAGACTCCTCCCTTTTCTTCCCCCATCCTTAATTCTCCCTTAGCCTTTCAGTTAGCAAATCCTTTTACTTCTGTTCCCTCCTCCTGACCACCAAGGTTTCATCATTTTTTTCCAGATTACTATAATAATTTCTGGTCTCAGCATTCTCTAATCCTTTCCTTATAAAGAAAATTTTTTTAAATTGTAAGTCTTTTTATAATTGTAGCAATAATAGCAAAAATAACCACCGTTACTTGTTTCCCATTGAGAACAAGCGTTTTACACATATTATCTTTCATACGCACTACAATCCTGCCATATATTAATTGCTTTACCCATTTTACTGATGTGGAAATGAAGGCTAAATAATATTCCCAATGTCACCACGCTAGTAAGTAGTAAAGCCAGGAGTTTCATTCCCTTTTCTCTATTTTCAGATCCTCTTCTGTTCTAGAATTTTTCTTGTCCTACCATTTGTCCCTCGCCCATTGCCTTCCATATGAAAATTCAGTCTTCTTGGCATGGTGTTCATGGGCCTCGATGATCCAGATGCTGCTACTTCTCAACTCCAACTCCTGCCAGGTCCACTCCCTGCACCACATTCATTCACAACTGCCAGCTTTAGGGTCGCTCCGGCCTTTGTGTGTCTCCCACTTTTATAAGCATTATCCTTTGTTTGGACAGCCTTTCTCCATGGACTACACTGCTCTAGACCCACGTATCCAATTCACATATTCAGATGTCACCTCTTCATCAAAATCTGCATAGCCATCAGAGTCTGTTGCTTCCACCACCCCTGAGTTAACCACTATTATAACATTTATTTTTCCCACTCTTCATTGTCTCCTTTCTCCTCCTTACAGCAGAGATTGTTTTTTTCTCTACATATTTTTCTAAAGCCTAGTACAACTGTGCCTAGAACATTTTGCGCTCAATAGATGATAGTGATTGTAATGGCTTTCATGATGATGATGACGATGATGAAATTGTTAGTAATATAGCCGATGGGTAGGCGCTTGCCTCATGATTCAGTCTTGTCTTTCTATCAACTCTCCCTAAGTCATCCTATGCAGTCTTATGGCTTTTCTCACTGACTTTATGTTGGTGTCTCCAAAATGTTTCTTTCTAGGTCTGACTTTTCTCTTGACCTCCGGATGACTATATCCAACTTTTTCCTCAATGCCCTCATTTATCAGTCTGATCTGCATCTGAACCTTAACATAGCTACAATGGAGCTCAGAAGTATTTCTTTCTCAAACTATGGTTCTCCTGGTCTTCTCCATTGCATTTAATGGCCTCATCTTTTACCCACTTGCTTTGACCAACAACTGAAAAGGTAGCCACTATGCCTCTCACACTCTGCCTCCAGTTTATTAGCTATTCCTTTGGCTTGACTGAATGCCAAAATGATGATAAACACCACATCTACCATTTCCCTCCTTGCTACTATCCAGTTCGAAGCTAAAGTCGTCTTTTAATAACTGGCTCCTAACTGATCTCCCTGTTCCCACTCTTTTCACTCTACTATTCATTCTCCATACAGCAACCAGCATTCAATAACAGAATCGGGTCATGTCATTTCCTTTGCTTAAAATCCCCCATGACACCCCCCCTCCCCATCACAGTTGAAGCTAAAAGGCACGATGGTCCTACTATAATCTATAGGACCCTGCTGCCTACTTCCTTGGTCTTATCTCCACCACTGTCTCTTTCTTCCACCAGACTCTGGCCACATACCTCTTCTTTCTCTTCCTTGAACCAGACCAGCCCATTTCTGCATGGGGTCTGAATACTTACTATTTCTTGACCTAGAATGCTCTTGGCCCCCAGATCACTGCATAGTCAGCTCCTTCTCCTCAGTTTCCGCTTAGAAATCCTCTCCTTAGAAATCCTCTCCTATGCATTCCACCTAAAATAGCTCCAATCCCACTATTACTCTTTTTCCCATACTTTTTTATTAGCACTGGTCACTATGTAAAATGATTTTCATCCACTAACTTACTTACTTATTCATTTTTTTATTATCTACTCCCCTCCAACTAGAATATAAGCTCCAAGAGAATGGGGACCTTAATTTGCCTTGTTTAGTGATGAGTCCACAGTGATTGGAACAATTCTTAGCCTAAAGTAGAAACTCAAAAAATATTTATCAAGTGGATAAATGTTTGGGTAATTCATGTCTGAAAAAATTAATGAGGGCTCTTGCCTGTGCCAGTTTTATAATTCTAGTGAAACTCAGAGTAATAAGAAAGTGGTTAAAAAAAAAAAGTTCCAAATCTCCCTGCCCATAACAAATGTACCCCAAATCATTTCAGTATATGCTTCTTGGAAGGTTGGGCAGCTCAAGTCCTAGCATTTGATCCTATCATCTTGATTGAGTCTAGAAGAATTTTTTCCACTTGTAGTCCTATAAAATCTGCTGATTGGTCCTGAATTTGGCTTCAGTAGCAAATTACTTGTCTGTAGGTGATGTTTCATGGTAATATGAATACATTTTTGTATATCCATATGTGTAAATAAATCTATATTTATATTTTAGATGTGTACATGCACACATATATGTATATATGTGAAATCTCCCCAAACCTCTTTATGATATTACCACAGTAAAATCAACAACAAAGATTAGAGTATTAAGAAGTAAAATCTTTTCTGCTCTTCAATTTGTTGTTGCCTTAAAAGCTCCTTTTTAGGAAATCTATTGTACTTCAACAATTATTCTTCTAAATAATATGATATCTGAAGAGATGGTAGTATGACACATGCAGCTACATGGATAAAACTCAAAAACAGCATTCTGAGTAGAAGACACCAATCAGAAAAGAATATCTTTCTATGATTTCATTGACATAAAATTCAAAAAATAGACAAAACTGACCCACAGTGATGGAAAGTAGAAGAGTGGCTACCTTTGAGGGTTTGACTGAGAGAAGTGTCTTTGTACTAAACTGCTCTTGTTCTAGGCAGTGGTAATATGAGTATATACATGAGCATATTTACATATGAATATAAATATCTATACATATAAAAATCTGTCAACCTTTACACTTAAGATTTGTAAAACTTACTCTTATATCTCGATCAGTCAGTCAAGTCAATAGTAGTAGCTAATAATAGTCAATTGACAGTAGTAGCCACTCAGTCACACTGAAAGCAGAAGTTTAAAGGGATTTATTATAAAACTTTAGGCAAAAATAATTTTTAGGGCTCAATGCAGGCTTCATTCTAGATAAAAATCCCTTGAAAATATAAGGAAATGACAGTTTTGGCACATCAAGTTGTCCCCTTCCTAGTTAAAGGAAAAATCTACTTAAGCCCTTACATTTACTCGCTGCATTCCCTGCAGCTCTCAAGCACAATAGTGAATGTAAGATACAATAAAAAGGTCATTTTCTTCTTTCAGCAACAGTAACACAAGTGGCTACATTTCCTGATTCTGGATTAAGTTCAAGATTTCAAATACAACTGGACTCGTTTCTGATTAGAAAGTTTGATATTTATCATAGACTTCCCTGTCTTCCATAACCAGTGTGAGAGAGATTGCAAAAAAGTAAACTGAAAGGGCCCATTCTTTTATTTAACAATTAACCCCATCTGGGTAAATAATACGGTGCGGTGCACTTGAGCCATTGCTGTTAGGCTCTGAGTTCAGAACTCAACACGGCTTCAAAGCAGCGTCCATGAAACGATGACAAGATGCTACAGAAATGGCTTTTTATGTGGAATATAATGCGCATCTAGTGTTACATGGTACAGTAATGAGGAGAAGAGGGTTGTAAAGACAGAGCGGATAGAGTGTCTGGAAGTACTTACCTGAGGGAAACACAATCTTGGTTTAGTTCAGGCCCTTAGGCCTAGAAGCACAGTATATGGTCTAGAAACTTGAATATTCGAAAACAATTTCACCAAGGGTTGTAAGGTTTCCATCACAGGCAAATAAAAACAAAATTCCCTGGCATTCACCAAAGCAGTCAAGAGATGAGATGCTTCTGAAAACCTGAGCTTCATTCCCTCTTTTATCAGATAATTTCATTATACAAAGGGGCATATGTCTTTTAAAAGTATCAAACAGCACATTAGAACCGTGAAAGCCCGTCAGTCAACAAATCCTTTTGATAAAGATCGATCGCTCCCTGAATAAGGGGAAAACATAGTCCAGGTCAATCTGTCAGCAAACGCATTCAAAAATCTATACTCTGAATTGAGACAAGAAACTCTAATAAACTGAGATTACTTTCCGAGAAAATATTTGGGTATCCCTACAAGCCCAGGCCCCACACCTGACTGCATTTGGCATCCTGGGGAAGAATAGACCAAGTGACATACGGAGGTGTGTGGGCATCTTTGGTTACTTCTGAGAAGCAGGCCTCACCTGATTTCCACCCACCTGTATCGCTTTTAGTAAATGGCACAGGGATGGAAATTAGTGGAGGAACTAGCTTGAGACTTCTCAGCTCCAATTTCCCAAGTGTATTTTCTATTGTGATATGGGTCATCTGAAGACCACATGAGAAAAACAAGGGCTGGGATCTGCTTCAACAGCAAACTGCTTGCAAAGCCCTCTGGAGCAAAAAGAACGTGTACATCTAATTTTTGTCAGTTACACATGTCTCTAGAGAGATCCATAAGGAAAATAAAGCATGGAGAGAGTAGATTTGGATCATCTTTTGACCTAGAAAAAGACAAGTATTTTTGTCAATTAATTGAGGAACAGTCTTTGTCAGGGAGTCCAAAAGAAGAGAAGCTAGCATTTAGTGAGTACCTATTGTGTGTGCTTTACAGTTTGCAACCATTATCTCAGTGAATCCTGGGACAACACTGAAAGACAGGTGTGAGCCCCTTTTACAGGTGGTATAGGAGGTATACTGGTTCGATGTCTGAGTTTCTTACTCTAGATATTGGACCAGTATCAACAGTGGCATTTGGACCCTTGTGTCCCATGTATTGGGCCTATCGACCAGAGTGACTGCTAACCTTTAACGTTTAAACTCCATGGTCCAGGGCCACCCATCCATGACCCCTTCTGACCCTCTCCTTAATGACTAGGCTGACCTCTGGGGTTTTCTTGCCACACAGCACAGTAAAAGAGGCTGACTCAAAATATCAGCCAGGTAAGGAAGGATTGGATTATAAGAGTGTTCATCTGAGCTGCACAGTTGGAAAAACCATACATCAAAGCCCAGAAACAGAGTTCAGATGAAAGGTGAAGAATATTCTCCACACAGGTAGCCAGAGGGGTCCACAGACTGGATGAGTGTTCAGAAGCCAGGGAGGAAGAGAAGGGGAGGAGGCAAAGACTATAAGCTGGGGTCAGATACACTAACCATGCAGGCTCCTACCTCCACCTGTTATTACTGGAAGGGAAAGAGTGACTTAGAATTTGGCTTCAGATTAGAGCTCTGCCTCAAATACAACTGTGGGACTTGAGACAAAGTAATTTACCCCACTGAGTGCCAGTTTCATCATTTGTATATTCAGGATAATGGCACCACCTGATGGAAGAAAAGTGAAGATTAAAAGGAGTAATGTATGGGAAATACCTAGCCAAGAGCCTTTAATACAACAAGACCTCAGAAATCTTAGGTTTCCCCATTTCTCTTTCCATCCTCTTCAGCAAGAACCAATTCTACAGTGGCATTGACCCTAAGGCCTAGTATAGGAAAAGAAATGTTGATCACTTGGGTTGAGGAATTCAGACACAAGGTGCGAGGCAGCCCACAGTCAAGGCAGTTCGGAGCAACAAGGCTTGAGAAAATACCATACTACCCTGTTTCTGCACAGCATAGGACATCATTGCTTCCCTACCACCACTTTCTGCACTAGCACAGAGAAGTGCTCTGATACTCATCTTGTGCAAGGTCTTCACATAGCAGCTGCTTGAGCCCCAACCTTGAACCCAGCAGTGGCACCCAGTCACCTGCTACCATCTTATCCTGAATGACAGCTGCCATCCCTGCTCCTCACCCACAACCCTCTCATCCCAGTGCTTCAGGCCACCTCCACTTGGTTTCAGCCAGCCTTCCCCCTGGCTTTTCAATGGCATGGGCATGTTTAAGTGTGCGACTTGAGCTCACGAACTGAATGATAAAGAATAAAGGGAAGGGTGGAGGGCGCACACATGGAAGTAGAGGAGAGAACCACATCTTGTAAGGGAAAAGTGCGGTCATGTCATCCTTTTGTTTCCTTATTTTACATATATATATATTTAGTGGAAGTCTCACTCTGTGGCCCAGGCTGAAGTGCAGTGTCACAATCACGGCTCACTGCAATCTTGACCTCCTGGTCTCAGGTGATCTTTCTGCCTCAATCTCCTGAGTGACTGAGGCTACAGGTGTGTGCCCCCACACCCAACTGTATTTTTTTTAAATTTTTTGCAGAGATAAGGTCTTACTGTGTTGCCTATAGTGGACTCAAACTCCTGGGCTTAAGCAAAACTCCCACCTCAGCCTCCCAAAGTACTGGGGTTACAGGCATAAGCCACTTTGCCTGGCTTTACCTTAGCACTTTCGTAAAAAAGTAGTTAAATTTGAAGTCTGGAGTCTACCACCCTTTAAGTGACTGTGGCAAGTCAGAGACTTCAGTTTCCAATTAGTAAAACATGAAGGCTTGAGATACCATCTCCGAGGTTCCTTCTATTCAAGCATGCCATGAGTCTCTTAATTCTGTTTCACAGAGCTATTATCCGTTCGTAAAGAGGATGAAGGTGGCAAAAACAAGGCTGAGGAAGCTGCATAAGGTGTGGCCTTAGACTTGGAGTCCTGGGTTCAAAACCAAGATCTGCCTCTAATTCAATATGTTCTTACATGAGACACTCCCCCTTTGTGAGCCTCTCATTCCCTAACTACAAAGAGAGCACTGTTACCAGGTAACTATTGAGGGTGCTTCAAACTCATTCTGCAAGCTGATTTGATAAACCCTCATTCTAGGGCCTAACCCATATTTCAGACCCTCTGCCAGGGGTGGAAAACTTTGTGGGCAAAGAAGTATAAGCTTGAATGGGGATGGGTTCCTGAAGCTCTTTTGTATTCCTGGTAGACAACAGAGGGCACTCTTGGCATGTGTGCATATAAAGGGTCTCCAGAGACCCTTGGTGCATGCTGCCACTGCAGATTTTTTGTAGCTATGGTTTTTATACCATAAAGGTTCTATCTATCCCACCTGCCTGCCTCTTGCTTCCTGAACCATATTTAATCTCCTCCATTTGACCGTGGGTTCTCCTTCACTAATTTACTAAATTCTGATATTCATAAGGAGTTAATCTAGGGTCCAGCTCCCTTATGTTCAAATTCTCAGGCAAATATCTACATAGAGCTGATGTCCATCTCTTCTCTCCTCCCTTAGCCCTGAGCTCATTCTCACCCCTTCTGTTACTGTTATCAGGTTCTATCCTATTTTACAAATTAAAAGAGAAATTTAGAATCCACAAAAATGGTAGAGAGTTCTGAGGTTTGTCTTGTTGCAAATTTTGTTCTTATGGTTTCCTTTGAAGAATAAGAGTAGGTAATGGGGTGAAAGCATTTTAGGAATAGACAAGTCAAGATGCTTTCTAGATTCCACATAAATTCAAGTGGATCACTACATGAACTTCACATAAGTCATCATTGCCATTTTTAAAAGCCTAATTCTTAGCGATGGAGACTTATTAAAATTCTTGTTGATTAAAAGTTGTTAGATGCATTAAGAAAGGAAAAGTCAATCCATTTATATGAGGCAATTTGGAAATTTTGGTGGCAACAAAATTCAGAAAAGTGAGGTAAGTGAGCATATCTGTGATTAGCAGGCATGTTTCTTAAAACTGTGTTGTCTTTAAGTGGCACAATCTGCTTATGGACTGTGATAAGGCCAACTGCATCTGGTTTTAAGTCTGCTGGCCTCAGATGAGTCGCCCAATCCTTAGATTCCTTGAATCTAAAATGATGGGTTCAGCTAGGAGATATCTAGGCTCCTTTTTTTGTGAATGCCATGAACTGAGTGACTGCCTGATTTAGGGGAAGGGTACATCTTTGAAGTGGAACAGAGCTGAATGCAAATCCCTCCTTGCCACAATTTCTTTCTGTCTCTAATCTCAGTTTTCACATCTTCAAAGTGGAGATAAACACACCTACTTTTTGAATTTTTCCCTGGGAGTATAATGAGATAGCTGAGGAAGGACCAAGCACACATAGTATGCGTTCAGTAAACATTAGCTCTCCTCCCTTTGTTACAGTACATATCTAACCTTGGTTTTCATCTACATGGATATTCCAGCAGAGTTTACCAGTTAACCTATATGGGACTTATCTGCACAGAGTCAAGGTTGAGGGTACAAGCAACGTAGGTATGACCTTTAATCTGAGGGTCCAAAACAGAGTCCTGGGTTTCTCTAGAGCACAGTCACATGTGGTCTGGATGACTTAATTCAGAAGTCTGTGGCTCTGGTGAAACAGCCAGGAGACAGCTGTAGAAGTAATCATTCTACAAACAGCTGCGGCCTTCTGCTATCCTTTTAGCCACAGCACCTCAGGGATACCAACCTGATCTGCTTTGCTTGATGAACGCTTTTGGACTTGAAGAAGGACAGAGATTTAGGAATTGAAACCTGAAGGTAGATTCCAGCACAGATTTAAAGCATCCCACCTTGACCTATTGAGTATTAGAAACTAATTTGCTTAATTTCAATTTACTAATCTAATAAACTTTCTTGTTTCTATTGTTTGCATCCCACCTTGATATGTAAAAGAGCCTTTATTTAGGATGTTTCACTTGGTCTTTAAGTTAAATTGCAGGCATGACACAGCAGAAGAAAGAACTAAGAAGGTAATTATCTTTTGAGTTGAGCAGGTAGAATCAGGCTGACCTGCTGGCCCATTTGCTTTGAAATACAAGAACATACAGTGGAAAATAACCTACTAAGTTTTGAAATATTTGTCTCTGAAGTGGCAACACTGTCCCTTTTAAGCACAGATCATACGGTCTAATGTACCTGCCATGCAACTTTTGATGGTGCCTGTAAAATGCCTACAAAGATCTCATTTTCTAATGAATCTTGACCTTTCCATAGTACTGGAATCAGTGGTCACTTACAGGTTAGAATGTATCAGACAAACAAAATATGAAGTCGTATTCCTGACATTTTCAACTTTGGTTCTACTAGAGTGTTTTACTTTAAGGAAAAAAAAGTTTGACAAATTCAGCACTGCTTTGAGCAAAACAGTGTGGCAGCTTCAATCAGGGTTACAATGATGTTAAAATGCAGTAGCATTCAAAGGAAGTGCGGCTATAGGCCCCAACCAGTTGCCTTAATATACCAGACAGAAATTCAATGATTTCTCCCCTTTTTTTTTGAGGTTGATATATTCCCTGTATTTTTTTCCTCTATGATTCCAAGAGGAAATGCTTATAATTATTGGTTCTCCATGTAATGATTATCACATTTTTTATTTCAGAGCAAACACCCCTGGAAACACATTCCTTGTGGTAACCTGAAACCCCCCATTTGAGCAAGATTCTGATTGATTTCAGCAGAACAAAGGGACAATTGCAACTTATTTGAAACCCAGATGAGGCGCTCCATATTTCATTTTAAATTGGGAGTGATAATGGTTGGGTGGTCAGTACTTCAAGGGAAGGGTGAAAAAAACCCAACAATATTGAAGAGTGCTAGTGTACAGTGGCTATTTTGCTGGGCTGGAACTGGTTAACTAAGAATTGAAAAGTCATCCTCTGGTAGCCTGAACAGGAACCTGCAGTCTGCAAACACTTATTCCCATCAACACTGCTCCAAGGAGGTGCCGAAATGCAGGGTCCCTCATTCTGATCTTGTGTCTGTCCTGGTATGAATTAACAGAGGGGAACAGGAAATGGATCGACACTGTTCATAAGTAAGGAGGCCAGGATGGAGGCAGGGGTGGGGGGGGTCCTTCTGCTTTCAATCAAGAGTGAAGGTACAATCTGGGGCATCATCAGTGCATCTCAAACATTGGTAAACCCAGACTTCGACAGGGAACTGGGATTCTTTATGGATGGAATTACACACTTTGTGAGTGAGAATTATTTCTTGTACAGAATACCTGTTAGCTTATAGCAAAAATGTGGTTGGAGAGAAACACATGGGACTGGTAAATTTGGCATTGGACCTGACAGAGAAATCATCATCATCATTGCCATTATTCTTATTAATATTGTTAAATGGCAATATTTTTCCCAATTTCTAATCTGGAGCAATTATAGAGAGGAAAAGAATTGAAAAAATCATTGCCTTTCACGGAAACGTCCAGAATTCAAGAACTTAAAAGCAATTTACTCTCTGCCACTGAATTATCTGTGTTGTAGTAAGCACTGTCAGCCTTACTTCTAATATTATTAACAGTGATTCTTACTTTGTTGACATCTTGGGTAGCTACTATTAAGAATGAGAAACTAATTTGCTTAATTTCAATTGACTAATACAGTAAACTTCCTTGTTTACTTTGCTTGCACAGCACACCTTTGAAAACCAGACGTTTAAACCACTTCCTACTCCAGGAAAGATTTGTATGTGGGCAGTTGGTCTGAATCAGAGAGAGGACGGACTTGTCCCAGGGTGGATGTGGTTGGCGGTGCTTCTGAACCGGAGCATGAGTAGGAAACAGAAAGCTGCCAGCCTCCTCCAAGTCACATCTCCGAGTCACATCTCCTTGGCTATGAGATTCCATCAGAAATGAGTTTCCTCCAAGCCATAAAACACCCATAGAGAAATGTGAGCACAAAAGCAAAAAACGTGTTGCCTTTTGTTATTTGCTATTTTATTAGCTACTTATCAGTGTAACTCCTTTGGTGAAAATTAGTGGAAGTTGCTTGCATTTTTGAAAAGCATGTTGGAGATTTCTTGAAACCTCATTTTTGTTCAGTTGTTTGATATTTTAGCTTCAGAGCCATCAAGATACGAGTTACTTCATTGTTATAAATCAGTTATATTTGAAACTGTATTACTACTTATTAAACTACTAAGGTCATTTATGAAAAAGACCCAGATTTTTCCCCTCCCCTCTAAAAAACACAATACAGTAAGTTATTTAGAAACACACTGGGAGTGCCCATGATGTATAAAAAGGGTCTGACGTCATGAAAATACTCTTGTTATCTTTAGTACCAGACACAACTGTCCTTTGTTAAAACATGTAGCTCAGTAAAATACAATAGCAAGTTATATGGAGATTTTTTTAAAATTGTGCTGATTGTGGGAAGAAAGGGGGATATTGTGGGGGGAAAAGGTATTATGCTACAGCTTAGCATAATGTCCTTCTGATACATACTAGAAGTTCAACAGCTAGTTGACAACTGAATGGTTTGTGAAGACTGCTAACACCACACTCAATGGGCTGTAAGCAAATGCTTCATGTACTCAAAAATATATCTGACCACCATAACTGTGTCTCTATAGAGTCAAAACTACACTTAAAAAGTATTCACACCAACTCTTTGGCAATATTTAAGCAAAACTGATGGACTATTTGTTCCTCAACCAGTCCTCAACCCCAATTTTTTTGTCTTTGTATCTATGAACCTAGACCTGGGGCAGGATTCCCCATTATTCCGTAACATTTTGTTTGTTTTCCTTAAAAAAAAAAAAACAACGGAGAATGTTTCTCCTGTAGTCCAAATGAAGGGTGGTCCTTTCCATTTCAAACTAATAATAACAGTATGATTGGAGAAAAACATGCAGGCAAATTTTATTTTACTGGCCAAAAGATCAGTCCAACATAAAGAAGAATTTTCTTGATTCTGGGACCACAGAGCTGTGGGGGAACTCTTGGATGAAAGTCGTAATCTAGCGGAGAAGGATGAAAGGAATTTAAAGGTGAATTTGGGGACTTTGGAAATTTAATACTGTGATTTGGTATCAGATTTAAATTCTTTCCAAAGCCACTGTGAAATCAAGGTGGGGGAGGGGTTACTTACAGAAATTGAATGTTATTAAAACTATATATACAAGTATTTACCAGTCCCTTTGTTCCCACGATCAACACAATTTTTTAAAAAGTCTCTATATAGGTTGCTATTGTATTTTATTGAGCTACATGCTTTAACAAATTAAAGGACTATTGTGTCTGGTACTAAAGATAAAAGTATATATAAATGTGTAAATTGTAGGGTTAAAAGAGATATTGTACTACAATTTTGTAAATCTGCAGATCTAGCACAATTTGAGAAGACAGAATACCAATAAAGAGTTGACAATTCTTCTGTGGCAGAGAAAAGCCAGATATACTAGGAAATAAATTCCTAAATGAGCGGCTGAACGGACGGCTTCAACATAAGCATTTATACAGGGCTTAGAAAGTTCTGTGCTCATGGGAGTTTTGAAGACAATCCTTTGAATTCCCTGTGGGAGAACCCACAAACAGAAAATAAAGGAACATGACTGCCTTGCATAGTAATACCTTTAACAAAGTTGCAGATACGGTGTGCTTTGTTTTCCAAGAGCTAACTAACATGGTTATACGGTTTTTCCCCAGCACACCCAGTTGGCCATGGTAATTTGTTAAGTGCTGGCAGAAGTGGTTGGTTTCAATGAGGAGAGCCCAGAGGATGGAATATGTTCCTAAAAGACAATAACTCTGGCTTTTCTATAATTCATGCCATTGGGGGTTGTCATTCTTAACTTTAGCAACTCTCTGTCTGGTAGGAGGCAAAGAATACAGTTATAGAGTTAAAAGTGCCCACACTTGGTGGCTCAGCCTGTAATCCCAGCGCTTTGGGAGGCTGAGGCGAGTAGATTGCCTGAGTCTGCAGTTTCGAGACCAGTCTAGGCAGCTTGGTGAGACCTCATCTCTACAATAAATCAAAAATTAGCCGGGCATGGTAGCATGCACTTGTAGTTCTAGCTACTTGGACAGCTGAGGCGGAAGGATCACAGGAGTACAGCAGGTTGATGCTGGGGTGGCCGTGAGCGTGCCACTGCATTCCAGCCTGGGTGACAGAGTGAGACTCTGGTTCAAAAAAAAAAAAAAAACAAGCTGACAGGCTTCAGAGTTTGAATCTTGACTCGCACTCCCTCAAAGCCTTCATGTCTTTATCTTAGAGCAAATATATTATAACACCAAGTTGATTGGCTTACTGTGAGTGGCAAAAGAGATGTGTGGAGATTAACTAGTATAGACATCAGTTTAAGTAAATAAAAGAGATAAGTGTGAAGAGTAGCTAATATAGACATTAGTTTAAGTACACACTCAATGCAGGAGCGCCTAGTATTACCAGTCTACATTTTAAGTAAAGTATAGATTTGACCTTAATCTTCGTTGGATAATATCCCAATCAAATGAGTATCCAGTTTATGGTAAATTGTGAATGGGAAAGTCAAAAATAAAACAAGAAAAGAAAAGTCTATGCTAAGTTTTCTAAATTAATTTTTTAGGTTTTATTTGACATTTGTGAATTCTTTCTTTTTGTAAAGATTTATTTGTTTATTTAGAGTTCCATATACTTGCTCAAAGTTTTTATAATTCCACCTTGACTGATTCATTTAATGGAATATTTGCTTTCTGTGTATTGGCTCACCCATGCAAAAATATAAAGAGGATAATGATTTTGTCCCAGCCAAGATTAAAGTTAGTATTTTTTCCCAAAGCAATATCCTTTAACATGGAGATTTAAATTCTTTTCTTTCCCTTTTAACATAAGAGACTTCCTGTTATGAGATTTTTTTTTTTACTATGACTCTCTCTAATGTTTCAGTTTCTTCTCTAAGAACATCTGTAAATCTGAACTTAACTCTCTGTTTTCTGTCTTTCATATGTAGTGTATTCTTTTGAATCAATTCAATCTTTGTCCTTTTTAAAATCAAGTTTCTTTTCATCAAATTACCAGTTCACCTTTTTTTTGAGTAGCCATTTTTTATTCCTGCTTCACCCCATTTGTATAAATTTTAACTCTACTTATAAATATACTTACACCTTTATGAACTGAATTAATTCTAGATTAAAACATAACAAGATTCAAAAGTATTTTCAGTTAAAGGGAATGAGTCTAACTCTAGCTGCAAAAATGAATGAATGAATGAGTAAATAAATAAAATCTAAAAAAAATTGAGGATAAGCAAATACTTTTGTTTTATCTTAAGCACTACTGACACTGGAAATGTCTCCAGGTTAACACAGTGTTCACTAAGAAGGACAACTACAGAACACTCAAACCAACATTCCCTGTGGCAGTGCCCATCCATGAATGATAATTGCTGATGAGTCTCTGCATTCTTTATCATGGGTTCAGGATGAAACCTCATAGGCCTTCATCATGACTCTCCTAGTAGCTACTATCAATCAGGTGAAATTGGTACATGTCAAGAAACCCATTTGCCATTGCAAACAAACCTATTAAAGCATTTTTGTTCAACAGTACAAAAATGTGTGATGCAAAGCTTTCTTAAGATTTTTTTTTTTTTTTTTAGTGTCCAGTGGAATTTTGGAGGACCTCTATTCTTAAGTGACTCTATTTGCTAGAACCTAACTCTTACTTTTAATATCTGCTGGGCAGTTTTCCTGGGTGCTTTTGAGAGCAGGCAATGATCACGTCCCCAAATTACTGTTCCTGATTGTGTCTCTGCAATTGGGATCAATTTATATGTGGTTGCTAATTCCATGCTTATAGGGTTTTTTTTTAGTATAATCGTGGGTCTTTTTTCCCTGGGTGATTGCTTCATGAGGTAACATACAAGACAATTTGAACATAAATAATAGGTTTATTGAGCAACTGATAGTAAATAAATAGGTTTAGAAGTAAGAGACATGGAGATATAAATAAACACTGAAAGAAAACACTGCCTTTGTGATTTTGGCATTTAATAGCTCACAAGAGACTTTTATTGAGTGTTACTGAAGCACCAAATACTTCATCTACACCATTTTATTAAGTATCTATGATAATTCTATGAGTTAGATATGATAGTTATATCCATTTTACAGATGATGATATTGAGATTCAGATAATCTAAATAAATTGTCCAAGATCACACAGCTGTTAGATGCCAGAGCCTATATTCACTTCAGCCCAGATCTGTTTGATTTCATTATCTTAACCATTGAGATTTCCTGCCTCAAATGTCAATAAAAATACTTTCTTCAAAAAAAGAAAAAAAAACTGAAGTTGTTCTTGTAAGGCATCAAGCCAATAATAATGTCCTTTCATATAAAAGGTTAACTTCTGCTATGAAAATGGAACATCAGAATGACATACATGATAAGACCAAAAAAAAAAAAAAAAAAGGCATAGAAAAGGAAAGGAAGCCCTGCCACTCACTGAACAGAAACATAAAAGAGAACAAAGAAAGCCTAGAGCAGGGTGGTTTCATATTCTACATTGAAAACAGACTACAAATATGTGTGTGGTCAGGTAACCTCTGTGGCCCCCTAGCCCCAACTATTTTGTCTGTTCCACTGACCCAGGAGGGAATTCAGGGAATTCCCCTCACCCCTACTAAAATTGTCAGCTTCAGGAAGATTGAGCCTCTGTTTTTTCTAGATGTCCTCAAGACCTAGCACAGTGGCTGGTACTCAGCAGGCGTTGAATAAATGTTTACTGAAGGCGTGAATGCTTAAATGCAAGAGATGGAAGGGGTACGGGAAGAAGGGAGAGAAGGAAGAGAAGGACTGGGAAAGGAAAGGGAGGAAGAAAGGAAAGAAGCAAAAGAGACAAATGGGTGCTCTTTAACATTCTGCCCTAGTCCTTTCTCATGGTGGACCCTTCCGGCCCATTGTCCTATGTCTCTGCTACTGCAGATTTACCTGCTTGGATCCCCATCTATTATGGACTGCCAAATTCCTGTGTGTTGACTACTCTGGGCTTTTCAACTCCTTTTCTCACATGCTGTTTGCAGCTAAGACCTCCTAGTATTCATTTCCACCTCTTTGGAGGGGGAGCAATAAGGGATGCGGAGGAGTGGGGCAGAAGGCAGGAAGCAGGGCCTCCAGGTTCTGGTCTTTGTCAAACTGGTCTGTCTCACCTTTGATCAAGCTACTCTTGAAACAGTATCTAGAATCCCAGATACTAAGGACCCTAACCAGAGGCCCCTCTCTATCCAGACCCAATAGCATTAGGTTCCAGTGATCAGTATTGGCTATGTTGGTCAAAGGGAAGTATCTGCCTCATAGTTATGTCATTTCGTTCAGGAGTCACAGCATGAATGTGGCTTCCACCCTATAAAGCAGGCCATTTCACCTCTGGTCCACATGTGACATCCTGACCCTTTATCATCTATAAATTAACTTTGTCTTGAAAAACAGGCAGTCTGCTCTTCAGACAGACCTCTGTAAGTGACACTAACAGTTTTGGATTTTCCCATCAGCCTCTGGAGTCCCCAGAATAGCTGCCCCTCCACATTTTTTCTTTCAGAATAGTCTTTCTCTATAATGGCAGTTACTTGCTCAAGTGTCATTCTTGACTTCTCTTTCTCATATCCTGTGTTCAAACTGTCATCAAACCTTTCACTTCTGTGTTTGAAATGCATTTTAAATCAGTCCATTTTTCACCACCTGTGGTGTCATTACCCTAGTCCACATCGCTGTTACCTCTCACCTGATTCACTGAAATAGATTCTTAATTGATCCCCAAACTTCCACTCTTGACCTTCATCCATACACTCTCTACATGGCACAGGGTGGTCCTTTTCAAGACAAAGGCGGATCATAACACTTCTCTGATCAGGACAGTCCATTGGTTTCCCCCATCACACTAAAAATAAAACCCAAAATGTTTAACTTGTCTCATAAGCCCCACACGTGCTGGACTCTGGTTACCTCCCTAACCTCATCCCCTACCACTGTCCTACTCACTCACTCTGCTCTACCCACAGGACCTCTTGCTGTCTGAGAACATTCCAGACACCTTCCACCTCAGGGACTTGGCGCTTGTTCTTCTCTCTGCTTGGAATGCTCTTCCCAAGATATCTGCATGGCTCAATCTTCCCCTTAATCCAAGTCTCTATTCATTGTCACCTCATTAGAGTTGACAGACCCCTTATTCTGCTATAATTTCCTTCACAGCACTTACCATATGACATGATGTATATTTATTTATTCATTTATTGAGCATGCATTATCTTTTCAATGAATAGAAGTCTCATGACAGTGGGTGTTTGGTGTTGGGTGCTAGGGCTTCTCAACGCAGTGCCTGGAGCAGAAGAGGTGTTTGACAAATATTTGTTGAGTAAAGAAATAAATTTCCAATGTTCAGAAAGCTTTCCAGAGGTCCAGAGGGGTTAGACAGAAGATTGGAAGGGTTTCAGGGCATCGAGGTTGTGATCTGACCTAGAAAGAAGTGAGGCCAGTGAATTTAATTTAAATATTTTTTTGGTTTTTTTTTTACCAAATGTACATCTCCATACTGTTGTCCTGCACCAGACCTGAGCCCCTTCTAGTTACAATGAAGTCTTTGCTAGGCAAAACCCAAGTTTGAAAAGTGGAAAGATATGGCCCCATCTATACCACTGCCCCTCACCCCATTGTGGGCCTGTGATTCCTGCCTAATGACCTAACAGCTCTGAGCAACAGTGAATAAATGAGTTCAATCTCCCAAACACTGAAGTAAGTAGATCCTTGTGAAGTTAAACTGAGGCCTTTAGGCATAATGATGAGCCCAAGGTCACACCGGCAGTTGGGCAAGAAATTAGGATTAAGATCTAGACCGCATCCTTTCTTCTTTTGGGTGTTGGCTAGCAAAAACATTGTGCCTGGAGCTGGTCCACGTCTCAGGGATGTTTCGTTCAAACGCTAGTGAAAGACAGTCCCTAAAAAATAGACAGGATTGTTAACTTTCCAAAGCTGTGGTCATTGTGTGTGATAGGACAGATGAGTTTAAGCGATCAGAGCATTAGCAAACCTCCCTTCGGGTTTCTCTGACTGCTTCCCTCTGTTTGCAGACATAATATTCAGTTTCTCCAAAACATCTCTGGTTACCAAAAGTAAATTTTGTGGGAAAATTGTGATGACGGTCAAACAAAGAGTTAACACAACCCAAACAAAAAATCCAGTTTGAAATATTTTTACAACGTTCTTTACACTAGAGAGTGGCAGAGAAAAAACAGCATTTTAAGTGCTGCTCTTTTTCCCATTAGGTTGTCTGCTTTTACAGGTGGCAAGTTTCAGCAAGATCTAAAGGCGAAAGGCTCATGCAGAGATGGTCTGGAGCAGAAAGGCTTGACCCGCCTGACCTCCTGCCCATGCATACAACATAATCACTCACAAAATAGATACTAAAATAATGTTAGCAGCCGCCTGGCCTAAACTAATAAAAGCGAGCACATTGAGAGTTAAGGCAGAAAGCCTGTCCTTAACTCACCCCCTCGGGCCTCTGCATTACCTCTTCCCTGGCCTGAATTAACAGAGCTCCAACCAAATGGCTTTTTGCACCTCCTTCTTTTCCTTGTGTCATTCTGTCACAGTTTTTTTTTTTTTTTTTTCTAACAGGACCTGACTCAGTGAGTTTAAATGCCCTTCTCTTTCTCACTCACCACATGCAAACTTTAATTAAGTCTGTCTCTACATAACACCAACATAACTTGTTGAGAAGTGAAACATTTAGTCAAATAACTGAGTTTGGGGCCATAAGAAGAGGGAGAAGGGAAGGTCAGAAAGGGTCACACAGAACAGCAAAAAATATCACAAGTGTTTAGACAGGTTCCTTCTCCCTATATCCCCTCCTCTTTTGGACTATAAGCACCAAGCTGCTTCTTTTCATTCTATAGAAAAAATTTTTCTTCACTAAAGTAGATGTACTTTTCTTTAAAGCCACCCTCTTGGCCTTGTTGGACATAAGCTTTCTACATTGTATTATTGCTATGCTATCCATGATAGCAGGGAAATGGTTGATCTTATTAGCCTCTTTCATTAAAGAGAAATCTGAAATTCAGAAAGTTAACACCAAGTCCACAGTCTCAATAGAAGATTTTTTTAAATTAAATAATACATTTAAAACTTAAATTTAAAAAATTTTTAAAGATTAACTAAGAAATAAAAGACCAAGCAGGAAACTAAACTTACATTTCTCAACTTAAATTTTTCAAAGGAATGAATTGGTTGAGATGCCATCTAGGTGCTAATAACAAAGAAGTTAGTATACATGCTATCAAAAAAACAACCCAAGATCCCTTTTTTCTTCTAATAGTTTATATAGCTTATACAGTAAGAATCATGGAATATGAAAACATGTGGTGATTCCTTAGTTTTGCAGACTTAAGTGATGTTTATTAGCTTTACAGGGTAAGTTTCCCTGCCTCCATTACTGCTGTCCAATGACTCATTTCAAGTTGAAGTTGCAAAATTCCCTTCAAGTTGCAGTAAGAAAGGGATAAAACCCAGAGACAGTAATCAGAGAAAGGAGAAAGCTTCAGAGCTTTGAGAAGGGCAAGATAAGTCATTTCCAATTAATCTAACTTGTACCAATCATTTTGCTAAATGTATTGGGGTAAGTAATCCTCTTTAGGTATACTGTTATGAGCACTCCGTTTTAAAATCTGAACTTTTGAAATATTTCAAACAGGAAGATTGACAACATACAATAGAACTGGCTCTACCAGTTACTGTCCAAACTTATTGGGCTTTGTCTGCAATGTGTCTAGTCCTTAGAATATAAAAAATAGAATGAAAACAATAGTTGTTGATTTGCTGTAATAACCATGATGATGATGGTGATGATGATGATGATAAAATGACACTAGTTAGTACTTTTATGCTTTTTATATATGCCATCCAATTAATGCTACTTGTTACATTCTGAATAAACAAATGTTGCTGAAAACTTATTTAGAACATCTCAAAGATGGTTGCTTTGAGAATGGTAGTTGGTAACATGTACTGTTTTGAGAAGGATAATTTGACAATATGTATATAAATTAGATGTTTTCCTTTTGAATAAAAATTCCTACTTTTGCGATTTCAGTATAAAAATATTCACACAAGTTTATATAATAACTTGTTCATAGATATTCACTGCTGCATTATTTACAAAGGTGAAAACTGGACTTATCCTAAGTATTAATCAATAAGCTTTTCTATAAATAAATTATGGAATATTTATAGCAAAGAAGTTAAAGTGACAAGCTGTGAAGTCAGAAGACCCAGTTTGGATTTTAGCTCTACCTAGCTGTGAGAACTTTATCAAAATCCTTCACTTGCATAAGTCTGTTTTTCTTTTCACTTGTAAAATAGGGAAAGTAATGCAACCTATGTATTGGTGGCTTTGAGAGTGATACCTCAGTAATGTAAAGAACACAATCACTTAGTCCAGCATCAGTCATGCAGTGAGCACTTTTATTATGATTGTTAGAGCCATATAATGGACTACTATGCAGCTATTAAAAATGATAAAGTGGTTCAATGTATGTTGGCATAGATGCCCAAGACCATGCAACACATCATCAACTAACAGTATCTTTCTTATGAACACTTATCCTCATGCCCAGCCTCACTCGACTGCAAACTCCATGAAGGTATGCACCATGCCTGTCTTGTTCCCCTTGGTACAACTAGGGCTTAGCCACTCCATAAAATCTTATTGAATAAACACATGAGTAAGTGGGTAAAAAACAAAGCAGAACATTAAGTCTGTTTGTGCATAGTAAAAAGTCAGAAGCAATTACAGCAAACTGCTGATAATGATTTTCTCTGAGGAATAAAATTATGAGAGAAAAATTATTTTCATCCACTTTTATATGTCTCTATTGTTTGAAACTCTTACATTAAGTAATGACAAAAGATATTCTCACATCCAGGTGATAAAAACCTAACTGAAGCTATGAGCACAACCATGCTAAAATATGTAAGCCTACAAACAGTAACTAGGAAGACATATGAGACCAAAAAAATGGAAATATTTTAGGTGGAATTATTGCTTTCTCTTTTTTCTACTTTTTTGTTTTTACTTTAATGCTGTTGTTGGATTTTAAATAGATTATATTCGTAAATTCTAAGATATAAATCCTCAAAGACAAATAAATGCATTTTAATAATTTTATTGTAAGAATATTTAATATTTGTTTTGTAATCAGAAAATAACATTATAAAAGTTATAGAATTTTCTTATATAAATTGTGGAAAATACAGAAAATGAATTAAAAAATGATCTCTCACAGAAACAAAGATCTGAGTATCACATGGTCTCCCTCATATAGTGGACTTTGAACATCTATAGGAGAAGGATTGACAGTGGTGGGAAACTATGGGGGGGGGTAGGGAGGGAAAGGGAGGTGGGATTAACGGTAGTCAATATCTGCCTGGGGGTGGGGACACACCCCTTATCAACAAGGGTGACTGAACGATGCATATTTGTATATCTAACCCTTAACTGTACCCCACAATTTTAAAATAAAAAATATGTTTAAAAAAATAAAAATAAAATAAAATAAAATAAAAATAAAAAATTAAATGTAGAAAATGTATTAAACTTGGAAGATATACTACCATTTAAAGACAAACTCTCGTGAGTGAGAACATGTGGTACTCAGTTCTTTGTTTCTGTGATAGATCGCTCAGTATTATAGACTCTAAGTCCATCCAAGTTGCTGTGAAGTTCATAATTTTGTCCTTTTTTATGGTTGTGTAATATTCCATCATGTATATCATGATACTATAAGAAAGGGATTGGCAGTAGTTGGAAACCACCAGGGGAGTAGGGGGTGAGATTGACAGTAGTGGGAAACTGCAAGGAGAATGGGAAGCACACCACATCAACAAGAGTACTTGCATAATGAACACTTGCATACCCATTCCTGAACTGTACCCCACATCTTCAAAACAAAAAAAAATTTTTTTAAAGATAAACTCTCAATCACAGTTCTAATATAATGCTATCTAGATAAATTTCAAATTCAAATGCAGAGAGGATATAATCACAGAATGTACAGTTAGAAGACTGGAGAAATATGACAAAGTTAACTAAAATTATGTCAAATTTATCACCGAGAAATACAGAGCATCAATCTTTTTTCAAATGTATATTCTTATTAATTGGCTTGTTGCTACAGGAGCTTCATGAAGACAGAAATTCTGTGTCTTGCTCCTTTTGCTTTATTTCTTTTTAATTACAGTGCTAATTACAAATCCTGGCACATTGTGAGTGTTCAACCTATTTTTAAATGAATGAATCATCTTTTGAAATGTAAGAAAGAAATTTAAAAGGAGAAATTGAAAGAGATTGGGGCAAAATAGAAAGAAGAAAGGAAGAAAGGAAGAAAGAAGAATAAAAGGAGAAAAAAAGGAAGTATTAGAGAGTCAGAAAAAAAAGAGAAGAGATGAGATGAGTCAGAGACTGCCCTTTCTATTTTTTGCTACTTCTCCCCTCTATGATTATAGAAGTCAAATAAGAAGTCATACACACCACATCTTTTTTCAGAAGCTGACTTCAGTAGCAGCTATGGCAACACTTTCAGAATTTATTAGCTTCTGGAAAAAAGGGATGAGACTTGAAGAGAGAGCCTATAACAACATTTGTTCTGGATCTCCGTCTAATCTGAAGCTACACATCTGGGAAGGTAGAAAAAGACCCAATTCAGCCTTGCAGTTGTGGCAAAGGACAAATGGCTTCCTGATAAATGGCATGAGCAAAAAAAGACAATAACTAACTGAACCTGATGCCCTATTTCTTAACAGTTGAGTAAAACACAGAACTAAATCATGCCCAGAGTGAGTAAGAATAAGCAACAGGTTACTTGGCATAAAACTAATCCTGCATTCAAGAAAAAAATTCTTGTTTTGTTTTTTTTTTCTGTTTGGAAAATGGGAGCAGGGAGGTAAAGAGAAGAGAAAAAGAAAATAGTGAACTATATTTTTGAGGCTTTTAGTTCTTCATCCATTTTGATCTCTCCCTACGGTTCTTGGCAAATATAGTTTGGATGGGCAACAAAAATTGTGAAGCATTTTTGGGTAAGTTTGGCTCTTAAACCCAGCAGGGCTAAAAGAATCTATACTCTCTTGTCAAACTGTGCACTTATTCTTGAGAGAAGAGGCCTGAAATAACTCTAAAGGTGTGTGTGTGTGTGTGTGTGTGTGTGTGTGTGTGTTTGTGTATGCACATACATGTGTGTGTGTGTACGTGTGTGGGGGGTGTGGGCAGTAGATGGAATTTGCTCAAGCAATTAGAATAAAACTATGCTTTAAATTAGGAATTATCATGATAATCCTTCAGGATAAATTCAAACTCCTTCACAATCTGTCTCTTGCTTCTTATAGAGCCTCATCCTCTACCATCTCCATGCATTGATACTGATCTTCTCACTTGCCTCCCAGAAAGCCATGACCATTCTGCTTTGTGTTTTTGAACATGCTATTTATTCCCACTGTGTGAAATTTTCTTCCTAATTTATTTTTATGCATGCCTCAAAACTCCATTTATAAAACAGTTTTTTTGTCACTTTCCCTAAATCCCCCAAGTAGGGTGAATTGCAGACTTGGTTCCTTCCTCCTCTGTAATCTCACAGTTCTTTGCTCAGGTGTCTAACCCACAGTTTTATCATGTAAATATATTGACATATATTTATTTCCTGCTAGACCCTGAAATTCTCAAGGCCAGCAGAAATCTTGTTATATCTCCAATATCTAGATAACACCTGGCATAAAGGAGATGCTGAGGAGAGATATGTTACATAAACCACATTGAGGAGTGTTTCAATTTGGATCATTCCAAGGAAGATGGCTTCATGTCATCTTCAGCCCTTGAGATGAAGAAATGACCCTGAGAGAAACAGCCTAGTATATCTGAAAACTGGCAGAATGGCCATGCAAACACTGAAGAAGGTATGATAATCAAAGAGAAAGTAGCCATGGCATGGACCATTGCACTCTCTACAGATTACAAATGAGGAAAGGACATTAATAGAATTTGCAGGACTGCAGAGTCCAATAGATAAGAAAGAACATAAACCATGGGTTCAAACCACAGCTTAACCCCTTGACTTGTAAAATTACATGCTTGGGTATGATCACACTTGATTGTTTTATTGGGGAAATAACTGAATCTTTGTGCCCATTTTCTCAAATGTATTATCTGTCTGTTGTGAGGATGAAATACACTAATATGTATAAATAATTAATGACAGTTCCTGGCATGGCAATAGACAACTTCATAACTCACTGCACCAGTGATAGTCTAAAACTCAAGGTGACCAAGATGAGAAACAGAAACTAGCTGAGTCACAAACTTCAACAATCTCTCTCCCAAGCTGGATCTTCTTTACCCTTTTTCTTTGGGATGGCATGAACTTAAGCTGTGGGACAACTCAACTTCAAAAGGTGAATTCCTTTTTTTTTTCTTTTTTCTTCTTCTTCTTCTTTTTTTTTTTTTTTTTTTTGACCCAAAGAAAAACAAATCTGTGTAGAAAATGAAAAAAATGGAACTTTCTGGGTAAGAACAGGTAACATGACCTGTCAGTGCTTTGTGGAATTTAATGAGTGCTGGAAGTGTAGAATAAACTGTGGGCATGTGATATGTGTCTAGAGGCTTGCATAATCCAGATGATATTGCTGAAGAAAATGGGGGTGAATACGTCCCAGTCAGTGGGAGAACTGCTCTTGTTTCCCTTGAAATACAAACTGAACTCAGGGCAGCCAGAACTGACATATTGAATGAGGTTCTGCACTACTTCAAAATGAGTTTGTGTTTATACTTCATTGTGAGATTTTTAATAGTTTGAAATGACTCATAGGAAGTTATGTAATGTTTATAGAGCCACGTGCTGGAAAATAAACCAGGAACCACAATTGTAGTGTTAGAGGTAGCTCCTGGATACACCTTTTCACTTACTTACAAAATGTGTTTGAAATAACAACCAGGTAATTAGAAGAGTTCCAGTTTTGGTCATGACAGAGTAGCTTGTATTGTATTAAACTTCTTGCCAATGACAGTTATAAATTCTGAACCAAAGCAAACAAACAAACAAAAAGTCTCCTGAAGACACTGGAGAGAACGCAAGAGCAGGCAGACACTGGAAGAGATTTGATTTGTGAAAGACAGTAGGTAAATCAGGTGAAAGTCACAGTTATCCAATTTTTTCCCTAAGGGAATGCCCTAATTTGCTTGAGAATAAGGAAGAGACCTCAGGCAGAAATCATCAGTCTTACTGCACTGAGGAATCAAACATTAGATTTTGGGCTATCAGTACAGCTAGGAGTTAAGTGAGTTGGGGGGGGTATATCCTGGAAAGGAAGCAGTTATGTACACTGGAGCATATATATGCATAAAAATCCCTCTCAAATTCTTGGCTGACTCTAAGAACTATGCATGTGCTAGACTATGAGTGAAATTCCAAGGAAAAACCAGCAGAATGTGCCACTGGAAACTAAGGAACTGAGCAGAGGTGTCACGTGCAGCTGGAAGCTAAGGAACTGAGCTAGAGGTGTCAGCAGGTGAAGTACTAACAAGACAGTGTTTGGAGTTCTAGACCTACTATATTAGAAGGAATTAGTAAGCAACTCAGGTTTACCATTAAGACCTCTGAAGGGTCATGCCTTAGAAGTAAAGACCATATCCTAGGATTAAAGGCTATGTTTTTATGCCAAAAGACAGAACCCTAATAAAGCCCTAAAACCAGGCCTCTATAGAAATGAGATAGCCTGTCAGTAATTTAGCATTTACTTAGACAAAACTCAACACTCTAAAGTAAAATGACAAAATCCAGAAACTCTATGGCATATCTTCTACAACAAAACATATTGTTCCATTTAAAATAGTAAGTTATTGGACAGTGAAAGAATCAGAAAATATAGTAAAACTATATTTCAAGAGAATATATAGTCTACAGAAGGAGACTCACAGATGTTGAAATTAACAGATAAAAACTGTAAAATAATTTTGGTAAATATGTTAAGGAATTTACAGAAAAAGATGAATTTAATAAATTAGATGAGGAATTTCAGGATAGAGAAGAAAATTCTGAAAAGAACCAAGTGGAAATCTTAGCAATAAAAAATAAAATATTAGAAAACAAAACTTTATGAATGGGATTAGTAACAGATCAGAAACTGCATTAGAAAGGAACAGTGAACTTGAAGTCAATTAAGTCAATATTATTCAACTCAAAGTACAGAGAGAGAAAAAATTTTAAATAAAGGAGAAAAGCCTCAATGACTTGCAAGATAATATCAAACAAACTTTTTTGTGACTGGATTCTCATATGAAGGACAGAGAGAAAATGGAGCAGAAATGTATTTGAAAATTCCCTCAAATTTCATGAAAACAAAAATATACTGATATAGGACGTTAGGTAAACTCCAAGCAGGACAAGTGCACCAAAAAAACCACAACAAGGCATATTACAATAAAATGACTAAAAACTGAAGATATTAAAAAAAAAACAAATCTTAACCAAAGACAAAAGATGAATTATAAAAAAACAATTATAAGAACAATACTTGACTTCTCATCAGAAATCATAGCGATAAGAAGCAGTGACACAATATATTTAAAATGCTAAAAGAAAAATAAATTGTCAACTTAAAAATCTATAACCAGAAAAAAATAACTTTCAAAAATCAAAATAAAATAATGGTAGTTTTAGATCAAAGAAAGCTGAGAAAAATTCATTTTCAGTTCTATAGATAGAAAGGAATGATACCAGATGGAAATTTGGATCTATGGGAGGAAATAAAAAGCACTAGAAATACCAAACATGTAAATATAAAAGCTTTAAAAAATATATTGGTATATTTAAAATGATGATTAAGGCAAAAATAATAACAGTGTACTTGTAGGGGTTATAGAACAACAATAGCACAGATGAGAGGGGTGGTAAATAAAATTATGTTGTTTTAAGGTTCTCACATTATAATGAAGTGGCTCAATATTACTTTAATGTAGGCTGGGCTCAATGGCTCAGTCTGTAATCCCAGTGCTTTGGGAGGCGGAGGTGAATGGATTGCCTGAGCCTGTGGGTTTGAGACCCACCCAGGCAACTTGGCGAGACCTCATCTCTACAATAAATCAAAAATTAGTCGGCTGTGGTAGCGGATGCCTGTAGTTCTGGATACTTGGAAGACTGAGGCAGAAGGATCACTGGAGCCTGGCAGGTCGAGGCTGTGATGGCCAGGAGCATGCCATTGCACTCCAGTCTGGGTGACAGAGTGAGACTCCAACTCAAAAAAAAAATTTAATGTAGTTTGCTAAATTAAGGATTCATAATTTTATCTCTATCTAGAGCAGCACACATGCAAAAAAAATTCAGAGTTATCCCTAAAAAGCTAGTAAAGGAGGTTAAATGATACTAAAATATATTTGATTAATCCAAGAGAAGACAAGAAAGGAAGAACCAAGAAACAAAGAATAAATTAGACAAACAGAGAGCAAATAGAAAGAGCTGGAATTAAACCCAAACATGTTAATAATTAATAAAGAAGGACATATAATAAGAAGTATCTGCTCAATAAATAGACTTCATAATCTGAAATGTGTATATGTCTAATAACAAAGCTTTGTTATACAATAAGCAAAAACTGACAGAACTAAATATACAAATCCATAGAACACTTTATCCTATAATAATAGAATTCACATACTTCTCAATAAACATGGAATGTTTACCAAAAACATAGTATTTTGGGCCACCATGAAATAAGAATACTTTCTCTGACCACAATGGAAGTTAATTAAAAATCAATAACAATATGATGTCCAGGAAATCTCTAAATATTTGGAAATTAAAGAGCACAAATAAATGACCTGTGTGTAAAAGAAGAAATCACAGGGGGTCAGGAAGATGGCAGCCAAGCCAGTCAGACTATGCGAGTCCCGGTGTGAGTGTATAGAAAATTTTGTGTACATGCTGGTGAGCGAGTGGGCATGTGAGTGGCTGACTGAGTGAGGGCTAGAGAGCTAGCAGCCGGGGCTCTCCTGGTGCAGTGGCTGTTACTACAGTTGCTGGGTTTGGACTCTAGTGATTCCCAGGGCACAGAAACTGAGCGCCATTTTCTTTTTTCTTTCTTTCTTTCTTTCTTTTTTAAATCAGCAAACCCTCCCTGGGAAGAAAATGCTGGGAGAGACTGCCTAAGTGGGGGCTCATGAGCAAGTTGCCAGGCCCCTGGTACAACAGCTGGTGCTGCAGCTTCTCTGCCTTGTCCCTGGCTCTTCCCAGGTCACAGAAGTCGAGCGCCATCATTTTTTTTTAAACAGACAAAAAAACGGCAGGGACAAACCATCGCCCCAGACTTTCCCTCATCATTGCAGCAGGAGAGAGACTGTCAGCTCCTGGCTTTGCCTCAACACTTCAGTGCCTGGCAGGGCACTGACAGCAGGATCTGCAGAGGGAGTCCAGAGGCAAAGTCCCATGGAAGAGGACAAGAGAGGCATCCCACCACCATCTTGAAGGCAGGGCAGGAAAGTGCTCTGACTTGCTCACCACAGAGCAACAAACCTTATCTCTCTGACTGGCAGATCAACTTTTCAGGGATTGATCATGACCCAGAGGGAATATCCTGAAAGCACACACTTCGAAGGGACCTGACGAGTGTTGAATTCCAGGCGCTCCACTCCATAACCTGATCCAGCCGTGGAACAAAAGGGGTGGCCAGAAAATGACGAGGAAGGACTCCAAAGAGATCAGTGATGAGTCTGGGGCTAACCCAAACCCTCTCATCCCCAGCAATCATCTGAATGTCAGACCCACACAACTGGGCCACAACTGAAAGGGACAAACCCAGGCAGAACCTGGTCATCAGTAGCAATAGGAGAACTCCATTCCAGGATAGGCCTGGCTGGGGCACTCCCAACGAGTACATACCTGGAGAAGAGACAATCTCGTACCTCCCCTCCAGAGGAGATCTCCCTGACCATACGAGAGTGGGAGGGGAGGACTGCAGTCCCACCTACCTCCACTGTCCCTCTTCCTTTCCTGTTTCAGACACTGAGGAGAGAGTGAAAGAGGTGGCTTTGCAGGAGAGATCTGATTAAAGGAACAATGACAGAGCCTGCCAAAGAAGGCAGATTTTTTTTATTTTTTTATTTTTTTTTCAATTTTTAAAAATTGTTTGACTATTTTTTAGTTCATCTATTTTTAAAATATATTTCCTTTGTGCATGAATGTGTATGTGAGGGTTTCTGTTTCTTCTTTTATTTGTCGTTTTCTGTTTATGTGTGTATGTGAATGATTGAGTGTTCATCTATGAATTTTGATGTTGTTGGTTTGTTTTTGCTCTTTTGTTCTTCTGGGAATTTTCATTTCTTAAGTTTAAGGTGTGTGTCAATATATGTGTGAGCGTTTGACCTGAATTCCTTTTTTTTTTCTTATTTTCCCCTCTGGTCTTTCTGTTTTTCTTCTCTATTCAATTTGTGCTAAGTATGTGTGTATGTTTAGTTTTCTTGATTTTTGTTGTTGTTGTTTTTTCACTTTGTTGTTATTCCAGTTTGCTTTGGAGTGTGTGTGTATGTTCAATTGTTTTCTCCATTGGTTTCTGCTTTGTATGGTCATATAGGGTGGTGTTGGGGAGTGGGTCTCAGGGAACACATACCACAATAAGTGAACATTGTAATTTTCAAGTAGTTTCTGAATTCTAGTGCCCCATCCCCTACTTTATTTGAATTTCAAAAACTACAAGAGACAGTAAAGCTTCCCATCCACTGTCCTATTTCAAAATAGAACAAATCCAGAGCCCAGATCAGGGAAAAACAGAGGACTGAGCAAACATCAGAAGGGAAAGCCTCTCCTATTGACACTGAATAACAGAACTAAAGAGAAAAACAAGAGACCTGTCACAAATGAGAAAAAACCAAAGGAAAATCACAGGTAATTTCAAGCACCAAAGACAAAACTCCTGAAAAATCAGACTTTGGTGCCCAAACAATGGAAGTCACAAATGACTGGCCCCAGAATATGACAGAGATTAGGGAATGAATGGAGAGAGTGAATAAGACTCAAGAAAGACAAGATGAAACACTGAAAGAACTTGTAACAGAGATTTTGGCAAGAAAAATTTAATTCAGGAAATAAATAACAAGATGACAAGCATGGAAAGCAGAATTAATCAAGCAGAAGAATCTCAGAACTTGAAGACCAGAACATGGAATTAACCAGATCTGTAAAAAACATAGAAAAAAGACTCAGAAAGAAAGAACAAAGCCTACAAGAGATGTGTGATTACATCAAGAGGCCGATCCTATGCCTGATTGATATCCCAGATGAAGAAAGGGAAATGGAGAACAAACTGGAATAAGTATTACAGGAGGTAATCCAAGAACACATTCCCCATCTCACTAGAGATGTGACCAGCCTAGCACAAGAGATACAGAGACCCCCCACAGAATATCAAATGAGACTAGCCCCTAGACACAGTAATTTGCCTGCACAAAGTAAGCACAAAAGAAAAAATTCTAAAGGCAGTAAGAGAGAAAGATCAGACTACCTACTGGGGAAAACCAATCAGAATAACAGCAGACCTGTCAGCAGAAACACTACAAGCAAGAAGGGACTGGAGCCCTACATTCAGAGTCCTCAAAGATAAACAATTTCAACCAAGAATTTCCTGTCCCACCAAGCGCAGCTTCATCAGTGATGGAAAATTAAAATCCTTCCCAGACATCCAATCCCTAAGAGATTATGCAGCTTCCAGACCAGTTTTTATGGGAGACACTTAAAAAGGTATTAAGCACAGGAGAAACAAAAAAAAAAGAATGACCACACACTTCCCAAGAGAACAACAGCACACAGAATCAACAGAGAATACAGCACAACAAGAAACTTGAAAACACACACATACATCAGACCCAAAGCCAAAACAAAATAAGAAAAAATTTTATAAGAACCTCATGACAGCAATTTACAATCACATTTCAATAATCAGCCTAAATGTGAATGGACTAAATGCATCACTGAAAAGACACAGAATGACAAACTGGATAAGAAACCATGACCCAATTATTTGCTGCATCCAGGAGACTCATCTCACAACAAGGGACACATACAGACTCAAAGTTAAAGGATGGAAAACAAGTTTCCAGGCAAATGGATCACAAAAGAAGGCAGGAGTTGCAATATTAATATCAGACAAAACAACCTTTAAGCTCTCAAAAATTTTAAAAGATGCAAAAAGACACTACCTAATAATAAAAGGTTCAATCCATCAATAAGAAATATCCATCCTAAACATATATGCATCCAACACAGTAGTACCAGCATTAATAAAGCAACTACTAAGTAAACAAAAAAAGATATGGACTGTAACACTATTATAGCAGGGGATTTGAATACCCCACTAACAGCCCTAGATAGATCATTGAGACAAAAGATCAACAAGGAGATCCAGAACCTAAACTTGACACTCGACCAAATGGACTTAATAGATACCCACAGATTATTCCACCCAACAACCACAGAATATACATTCTACTCATCACCACATGGAATGTACTACAAGATTGATCACATCTTTGGCCATAAATCAAGCATAAACAAATTCCATAAGGTTGAAATCTTGCCATGCACATTCTCGGACCATAGTGGAATACAAATAAATATCAACACCAACAAAATTTCCCCAAAGCCCACAAAGAAAGGACAATAAACAGCATGATGCTGAACAACTACTGGGTCAACACTGAAATCAAAGCAGAAATTAAAAGATTCCTGGAAACAAGTGAAAAAGAAGAAACATCTTACCAAAACCTCTGGGATGCAATGAAATTAGTTGTAAGAGGGGAATTTATATCTCTATGAGCACACATCAAGCAAATGGAAAGATCACAAGTGGAGAGCCTAGCAGATCACCTAAGAGAGCTGGAAAAAGAAGACCATCAAAACTCCAACTTGAGCAGAAGAATCCTAATCACCCAAATAAGAACCCAAATATGGGACATAGAAGACAAAAATATCATAGAAAACATCAACAAAACAAAAAACTGGTTCTTTGAAAGAATTAACAAGATTGATGAACCCCTAGCCAGAATGACCAAGAAAAAGCCCGAATAAACACAATCAGAAATACAAAAGACCAAATCACAACTGATCCTGAAGAAATACAAAAGATTATCAGAGATTATTACTATATACACCTATATGGAAACAAACTTGATAACCTAAATGAAATGGAGGACTATCTGACATCACACAACCTCCCCAGGTTGAAACAAGAAGAAATTGAGACACTAAATAGATGAATAACAACCCAGGAAATTGACTCTGTTGTACCAAAACTACTTACAAAAAAAACCAAAAAACCCTAGACCAGATGGCTTTCCAGCAGAATTCTACAAAATGTACAAGGAGGAACTGATACCAATTCTTTTGAAAGTATTCCAAGCAACTGAGAAGTATAGAATTCTCCTCAAATATTTTACAAAGCTAACATCACACTGATACCCAAACCAGGTAAAGATCCAACAAAAAAAGAGAACTATAGGCCAATATCCCTTATGAACATAGATGCAAAACTCCTCAACAAGATTCTAGCAAATTGGATCCAAAAACACATCTCAAAAATCATCCACCATAACCAAGTAGGCTTCATCCCCAGGATGCAGGGATGCAACATTCACAAGACCATAAATGTAATTAAATACATCAACACATGATTATCTCATTAGATGCAGAAAAAGCTTTTGATAAAATCCAGCATCCCTTCTTAATAAAAACCATCAAACACCTAGGTATAAAAGGAACATACCTCAAAATAGTAAGTGTTATCTACGATAAACCCACAGCTAACATATTGCTAAATGGACAGAAACTGGATACATTTCCCCTGAAAACTGAAACAAGACAAGGCTGCCCACTCTCACCCCTCTTGTTCAACATTGTGTGGTAGTCCTAGCTAGGGCAGTTAAACAAGATAAGAAAATCGGGGGTATTCAAATAGGAAAAGAGGAAGTCAAGTTATCCCTCTTTGCTGATGATATGATCCTATACCCTAAAAATCCAAGAGAATCTGTCAAAAACCTGCTGGCACTGATAAAGGACTTTGGCAAAGTCTCAGGGTACAAAATAAATGTGCGAAAGACAGTTGCGTTCCTATACAACAACAACAAGCAGGCACAGACCCAAATTAAAAGCACAATCACATTCATAAGAGTCATCAAAAAAATGAAATACCTCAGTATCTTCCCAACCAGAAATGTGAAAGACCTTTACCAGGAGAACTACAAAACACTGCTCAAAGAAATCCAAGAAGACACAAACAAATGGAAAAATATTCCATGCTCATGGATAGGAAGAATCCGCACTGTTAATATGTCCATCCTACCTAAGGCAATCTACAGATTCAATGCAATACCCATTATGTTACCAACATCATTCTTCTCAGACCTGGAAATGACAATACGGAAATTCATATGGAAACATAAACGACCATCAATAGCCAAAGCAATCCTCAGCAAAAGAAACAAAGCAGGCAGTATTACACTTCCAGATTTCAAACTTTACTATAAGGATACAGTAATCAAAACAGCCTGGTATTGGTACAAGAACAGGCACATAGACCAATGGAACAGGATAGAGATTCCGGAAGCAAAGCCTCAGTTCCTCAATCAAATCACCTTTGAAAAAGCCTCCAACAACAACCACTGGGGAGAGGAGAACCTATACGGTAAATGGTGCTGGAAAACTGACTGATCACATGCAGAAGATTGAAACAGGACCCCTACCTATCACCATACACAAAAATTAACTCTAAATCGATCAAAGATCTAAATGTAAAACCTCAAACTATAAGAATCTTAGAAAATGCAGGAGACACCCTTATGGAAATTGGAACTGGCAACCAATTCCTATTCAGAACCCTAAATGCCCATACCTTAAGAAATAAGTTAGAAAAGTGGGACCTTATCAAACTGATGAGTGTCTGCAAAGCAAAAGAAACCATCAAAAGAGCAGGGAGACAGCCCACAGAATGGGAAAAAATATTTGCCAACTGTATATCTGACAAAGGCCTAACAACCAGGATCTACAAGGAACTCAAACATGCCGAAAGGAAAAAAACAAACAGCCCCATTAAAAAGGGGACAAAAGACATGAATAGACAATTCATAAAAGAAGATATAGAGGCAGCCAACAGACACATGAAAAAGTGGTCAGCCTGACTTATCATCAGAGATATGCAAATCAAAACCACATTGAGATACCACCTAACACCAGTAAGGACGGCCATCATTAATAAAACAAACAACAACAGATGCTGGCGAGGACGCGAAGAAAAAGAAACGCTTCTACACTGCTGGTAGGAATGTAAAATAGTGCAACCTCTTTGGAAGACAGTGTGGTGATTTCTGAAAGAACTACATATTGACCTTCCATACCACCCAGAAATTCCCCTATTGGGAATATATCCGGAGGAACTCAAATCATTTTACAAAAAAGATACCTGTACATGTATATTTGTTGCAGTTCTATTCACAATGGCAAAAACATGGAACCAACCATGTTGCCCATCGAAGCTGGACTACATAAAAAAAAAATGTGGTACATATACACAATGGAATATTATGCATTCATAAAGAAGGACAAAGATATGGACTTTGCAGCAATTTGAATGGATTTAGAGTCGATCATACTAAGTAATCTGTCACAGAAACAAAAACAGAGTACCATATGTTCTTACTCATAAGCAGACCTTGAATAATTATAATACTATAAGAAAGCAATTGGCAGTAGTGGGAAACTGTCAGGGGAAGGGGAGGATTGGCAGTTGAGGGAAACTGCTAGTGGAGGGAGGGGCATACCTCATCAACAAGGGCACCTGCATAATCAACGTTTGTATGCCTAACCCTCAATTTTACCCCTCATCTTTATAATAAAAAAAAGAAATCACAAGGGAAATTTTTAAATGTTTTCAACTGAAAGATAATGAACACACAATACAACTTGTAATATGAAGTTAAAACAATGCCTAAAGTATATTCATAGCTTTAAATGCATATATTAGAAACAAACAGAAACCCAAATAAAAAGCACAATTCCATTCACAATAGCCACACACAGAAAATGAAATACCTTGACATCTTCCTAATCAGAGATGTGAAAGACTTTTACAATGAAAACTATAAAACACTGCTCAAAAAAATCAAAGATGACACAAACAAGTGGAAAAATATTCTATGCTCGTGGATTGGAAGAATCAACATTGTTAAGATATTTAATCTACAGCAGCATTGTTCACAGTAGCAAGAACATGGAACCAATCGTGCTGCCCATCAAAAGAAGACTGGATTTTTAAAAATGTGGTACATATACACAATGGAATATTACGCAACCATAAAGAACAAAATCATGAATTTCCAAGCAACCCGGATGGAATTAGAGTCTATAATACTGAGTGATCTTTCACAGAAACAAAGAACTGAGTATCACATGTTCTCACTCATAAGTGGACCTTGAACAACTACCGCAATACTGTAAGAAAAGGATTGACAGTATTAGGAAACTGCCGGGGCAGGGGGTGGGGAGGTGGGCTTGACAGTAGCGGAAATCTGCCTGGGGAAGGGGGGGCACGCCTCATCAACCAAGGGTACCTGCACAGTGAATATTTGTATACCTAACCCTGAAATGTACCCCACAATTTTAAAATAAAAAAATTTTAAAGTTAAAAAAATTTTTAAAATGCATATATTAGAAAAACAATACAAATATATAATTTATTAAGCTGGGTCAAGGGAGAACAAATTAAATCCACACCAAATATAAGAAAAAATAATAAAGATGAGGTTGGCAATAGATAATTTAAAAATAGCTTCTCCAAACAGAGAAATCTGGAGAACACAGTTGTTTGCTTGAAAAGATTAATAAATTTGATAAGATCTACCAAGGATAATCTAAATACAGAGAAAACACAAACTAGTAATATAAAGAATGAAAGCAGGGTACATCATTATTGATATATTTATAACAATAGAAATTAAAATAATAATAGAAGGCTATTATGAACAACTTTGTCCATATATGTGACAATAAAATGAAATGAGCAAATTCCTAGGAAAGCACAACTAACACAAAAAGATATAGAAAAACAAAATATTCCTGTACTATTAAAGAAATTGATTTTATAATTAAAAACTTTCCCCAAAAGATAACTCCAGACCCATGTGGCTTCACTTGGAAATTCCACTAAAACCTTAAGAAAGAAATAATCGTAATTCATCAAAAATAGAAGAGCAGTGAATACTATCTAACCTATTTAAGAGTCCAGCCAAATCAAAACCACTCTGAGATACCACCTAACTCCAGTCAGAATGGCAATTATCAATAACTCAAAAAATAACAGTTGCTGGAAGGATGTGGCGAAAAGGGAACACTTCTACACTGTTGGTGGGAGTGTAAACTGGTGCAACCTCTGTGGAAAGCAGTGTGGCGATTCCTAAAAGCTCTAAACACCAACCTCCCATATGACCCCGCGATCCCCCTACTGGGAATATACCCTGAAGAACTCAAATCACTTTATAAAAAAGATACCTG
>CAUYQG010055917.1:0-29870 GCA_963574415.1 Tarsius wallacei | reverse complement strand
TTTGTTTAGGCAAATTATGATGTCTGGGAGTTGGTCTTCTTATTTGTTGTCTTGCAAGGGTTCTCTGAATCTCTTATGTTTGAATTTTTGCATCATTGATGAGATGAGGAAAGTTTTCTAGAACAATTTCATGGAATGTTTGCTCTAGAGTGGTCTCTGTGTCTCTTTCTGCCTCAGGAAGTCCAATTACTCTTAGGTTAGATCTGTTGAAGTAATCATTCATCTCTTGAAGGTTTTGTCTTTTTAAGCTTCTTTTCTATGTTTTTGACAGTATGGGTTCATTCTGTATTTTGGTCTTCAAGCTCTGAGATTCTTTCTTCTACTTGGCTAATTCTGCTTTCCATGCTTATTAGTTTGTTATTTATTTCAAGCACATTATTCTTTACTGCTGTTATTTCAGTTATCAACTCCTTCCTATTTTCCTGTCTCTTCGCAATTCTTTTTCTTTCTCTCTATTAATGTCTTGATGTCTGGGTTTGTCGTAAGTGTCCAGTCATTCTGGGAGCTCTTCATTGTTTGTGTTCCGAAGTCTGTTTTCTCAGTGTCTGACCTCCCAGGGGTCTGTGTGAGACCTGTATTCTTCTTTTGGTTTTTCTTTATGTGTGTAGATTTTCCTCCCCACTTTTTCCTTTTCCCCTCACCCCATCTTCTTTAATTCTGTTGTAAATGGAGGTTTTTGACAGATTCTCTTGGGTTGTCAAGGTATACAATCATGTTGTCTGCAAAAAGAGATAACTTGACTTCCTTTTTTCCTATTTGGATACCCCTGATCACCTTCTCTTTTTTGATTGCTCTAGCCAGGACTTCCAAAACTATATTGAACAGGAGGGGTGAGAAGTGGGCATCCTTGTCTTGTTCCAGTTTTCAGGGGAAATGGTTCCAATTTTTGTTTGTTTAGGAGTATGCTGGCTGTGGGTTTCTCGTGGATGGCTTTTACTATTTTGATATATGTTTCACGTATGCCTAGATGTCCAAGAGTTTTTATCAAGAAGGCGTGCTAGATTTTATCAAAAGCTTTTTCTGCATCTAATGATATAATCATGTGGTTTTTGTTTTGACGTCTGTCGATGTATTTAATTACATTTATGATCTTATGAATGTTGATGGCTTTCCAGCAGAATTCTACAAGACATATAAGGAGGAACTGATACCAATCCTACTGAAAGTATTCAAGGTGATTGAGAAAGATGGAACTGCCCCCAAATCATTTTATGAAGCTAACATCACATTGATACCCAAGTCAGGTAAAGACCCAACAAAGAAAGAGAACTACAGGTCAATATCTTTGATGAACATAGATGCTAACATTCTCAACAAGATCCTAGCAAACCGGATTCAACAACACATCTCAAAAATCATCCATCATGACCAAGTAGGCTTCATCCCCAGGATAGTCTAACAGTTTTAAAGTTGAACTTTAAACGTCTTATTTGGACTAGAATTTAGTTTTTGCATGGTTTAAGGTAGTGACTCCATCTAATTTTTTTCACTATGAATAACCATTTGTCCCACCGCCATTTACTGAATAATTTATCTAAATGTGCAATGCAATCTCTATTATAAATCATGTCTTCTTTCATGAGTGATTGTTTTTTAGAATACTCCATTTGATAATATTGTTCTCTTTGTTTATCTCTGTAGTAACTTCACAATCTTAATTATTGCTATAACTTTAAAATAAGTCTTGAAATCACCTCATTTACTTTCAGATTAATTTAAATTGTATACATAATTTTATAATTAACTTGCCAATCTCCAGTTAAGTCTTAAGTTGAAATTTGACCAGAATTGCATCGAAAATATAGATTGATTTAAAGAAAGCTGACATTGTTTCTTCTTTTTTAAAAATGAGTCTTCTTTTAAAAAAATTTTTTTATTTTAAAGATGTGTGGTATAACTCAGGGTTAGGTACACAAATGTTCATTATGCAGGTACCCTTGTTGATGAGGTGTGTCCCACCCTCTGGCAGCTTCCCACTACTGCCAATCCCTTTATTATAGTATTATGATAATTGTTCAAGATCCACTTATGAGTCAGAACATATGACACTCAGTTCTTTGTTTCTGTGATAGATCACTCAGTATTATAGACTCTTATTCATAAATATAGTTTGCTTTCCTGCTTATAGACATTTATGTCTTTCAATAAAATTTCATACTTTTCTTCTATAATTTGGTTAAATTTCTTCAATGTACCCTATATTTTTATGCTATTGCAAATGGTATCCTTTAACCATTACCTTTCTAGTATCTGTTGCTTTGGAGTAGAAATGTATAAATTAATTTTCTATAATCCAATGTTCTTCAATTCATTAATTATTGTTATTTTTCTGTAGCCATCCTCAAGTAATGACAGTTTTGTTACTTTTTCCTAATTTCTTATTAATTCAATTATACCTTTATTTAATCTGAGTGTACTAGCAAGATTTTTTTAGTCAGTTCTGGCTATATAGTGATAATGCCTGTCTTGATGTTGACTTGAAAAGTAATGTTCCTGAGAGGTCTTCTTTACATGTGTTTCAGTCATTGATTTTTGATAGATAGTCTTGATTAGATTCAGTTTTGTTTCTATTCCAAGTTTTCTAAGACTGTTAATTATGAGCAGGTGTTGGTTTTTATAAACAGTTAATTTTAATATATCTGTTAAGATGATAGTTTGGTCCTTGTAATCTGCAAATGTGGTGATTTATGTTGACATTCTTGTAAGAAAATCATCTTGTATTCACTGAATAAATCCATCTTAGTCATAATTCAGTTTTAAAATAAATTATTAGGTTGGGATTTTTTTTTTGTTGTTGCCAAAATTGGTTGAAAACTTTTGATTCTATATTTATGAGTAAGGAAATAAATTACAATTTTTTTGTTACTTTTCATGGTTAATTTTTATATTATAATCATTATAGTTCCATGAACTGATTTGGGAATCTTTCCCTAGTTTTCTTTACTCTGGAAGAGTTTTTATAGCTTGAGATAGACTAATATGTTCTCAGAAGTTTTTGTAGAACATCTCCACTGTGTACCCTTCCCTCAGTACTCTTAATCCTATTGTTTAACTCCTGTGAGATAGTATAGATAATATACTTACTTATTGAGGTAGTATAGATGTGGGGTTCTGGAACTAACAATTTTCTTGAAGAATATTACCATTGTTTTATGAATCCTTAGTTCCTTCTATTACATAAAGCATTTCTTGAAACCACATATGTTATCATCTCTAATAGTTTGTTATTATCTTCACTGTCATAGTTTTCTATTGTTATAACAATGCTGGGTAATTTATAAAGGAAATAATTTTATTTTGCTCATGGTTTTGGAGGATGGGAAGTCCAAGAGTATGACCACAGATTCTGATAAGAGTTTTGTACTGCATCATAACATGGCAGAGAAGTAGAAGATAAATCAGACACACGTGAAAGAGTACCTCTCTTGAGGTAACTAATCCAGTCCCAAGAAAATGAAAATTCACTTGCTCCTGTTAGAACTAACTCTCTCCTGTGAGAGTGGTATTAATTCCTCTTAATGACCTAACCACTTCTTAAAAGCTCCACCTTCCAACACAGACATACCAGGGACCAAATTTTCAATACATGAATTCTGGGGGAACATACTCAACCCACACATATTTACTCTGCCATCTCCTCAATCTTTCTTAAGATTTAATTTGTTTGTTTGTTTGTTTGTTTGTTGGGGGGAAGCATTAAAGATATTTCTTATGTATTTCCCTTCTATCAAACTTATCCTCATGTTAGGATGCTAGAATGGTTGTGTGATTTGGGAGATTGAGCCAAAGGGAAATTGAGTTGGGTATATTTAGTTTGGTATCAATGGGATACCTTGATGTGATTTTTACTGTCAGTTTCATCTGTGTTATGTTATTGCTAGTCACCTTGGTGTATGAGTATCTTCCAGGTATATTGCTACCAATAATATGTGTCAACCTGCTTGTTGCTGTGATTCAAAGGTAAAAGTTCATAGGTGGTTCTTTGATATGAATGTGTCCTTCAGCAACTGGCTCCAGGGGAATGTTAGTAGTGAGAGAAGAGTGGTATTTGAAATCACAGAGCAAAAAGCTGATCTGTTGGAAATTATTCTTGTCATTAGATGTCTAACATTATGAGTGTAATTGTTTCCCCTGAATACCTGGAAGAAAATTAAGTGTTGCTCTGTTAGAAGTATGGAAGTGTACCTGATAACACAATTATAAATACACCATACTTTTTTTTTCTCTGTTGGGAATTTTACAAAACAGAATTTATTAATCTCTGAGCTTTAGTGCACAAATCTATATTGAGACTACAAAGAGTAATATATTTGCATGTGAATATAGTGGTGAATGTACCCCCAAAGCATTAGATTGTATTTTAGCATATGTCATATCTTGCTTTCTTGAAGTCTGGTTGACTTGAACAAAGTAGAAGGCAATATTGCCACCAGCATAGTCAACTGACCTGAAAATTAAAGTGAAGAGCAATGATTTCCAGTGACCAAAACCTTATGTATACCAATTAATGAGTTACTGTAGTAAAAGAGTAATTTGAGTTTGCAATCTGTAGGTCAGTACAATGTAGTAGTAATTCCAAAATGCATTTAAAATTGCCCTGTGTATGCCTTAATTTCAGGCTAAATTTATGCATTAGTTTTTCAAAATTATTGATCATTCTAAAATTCAATTGTGAAAGAAAGTAAAAAAATCACCCCCCAAAAGGAAACTTGCAACTTTAAAATATCAAAAAAAGTTTCTAGTTTTTGACAATGGATGCTAATTACACACATTTCCTAAAATTCTTAGAAACTCTTCTCAGCTATTTTTTAAGAAATCAATATTGTAAGAAAGACTGGTCTATCTTTTTATTATCTTATAGAAAATTATATAAAATTATTGGATAAGAGGACAGTTAAAGAATATGAAGGTAAACCATCTTAGAAAAAAGTATTGCAAAATATATTAGGCAGTTAATCCCAAAACTATTATAGTATTTTGTTTATGGTATCTGATTAATTTCACTTTCTAAATTTTCACTTTCATAACTAACTTTGTATTTTAAAATTATTCTAAAATTTTCTCTTTAAAAAAATCTCAGATATATAGAAAATTGTAAGTAGTGCACAAAGACTTTATTTTTCCTGAATCATTTGAGTTGCTGACATTATGTTACATTATCCTTAAATACTTTTTTGTGGATTTCTTACATAAGAAGAGATTCTCCCACACAGTAATGATGCAATGATCAAAATCTGGAAATTAGTATCAGGGCATTACTACCATCCAATCTTCAAACTTCACTCATTTTTTTCCATTATCCCAATAATAACTTTGACAGCAAAAGGGTCTAATTCAGGATTACATTTTATTTATTTGTCATGTCTTTCAATTTCTTTTAATCTGTAATAGTTGCTTATTCTTTGTTTTTGTAATTTTAATTTATTTTTCATTTAGAATTTTTACACTTTTGAAAATCATGCCCCATTCACTTTGTAGAATGTCTCTCAAGTTAGATTTGTTTGATGTTTCTTTGTAACTAGATTGTGGCTAAGAGTACTTGGCAACAAAGTCACAGTAGTGATTTTATTATCATTGGATCCTATCATGCAGACACAATTGTGTTTCATCTCATGACTTATATTAATGTTGATTACTTAAGTCAGTGTCTGTCAGACTCCTTCATAGTAAAGTTAGTTTTTTTCTCTTTGTGATTAATTAATTAATATTTTGAAGAGATAATTTAAAACCCATTACTCATCAATATTTCAATTTATCAGTTTGTTTATTTAACCTGTATAGACTCATGCTTTTCTCCTTTATACAACTGATTATATTCCTAAATCAGTATTATTTATTTTGATGCTTAAATTATCCAATATTTGGCCAACAAGAGACACTTATCACAGCCTTTTAAAAAAACACTTTATTGAGTTCTCATTATTCTTTGAGCACTTGTCTACTTTCTTGTGCAATTAAGTATTTCAAGCTCTTTTTCTATTTTTTTCCCTGCTTCAGCTTTCAATTAGCAATTTCTTTAAGGAACCCCGATTCCTTATAGTAGAGGAAGGCATTTAGAAACCAACATCTATGCAGTAGATGTGCTAACTGCTTTGGAATATTACTCTTTCCTCTCTTCCTACCCTACTCTTCTTGTGTATGATCACTTACTTTGCTCAGCTCCACTCTAATTATTTTAGACTAACTTGTTCAAGAAAGGCAGACGAGAGTATAAGAAGCAGAAGAGGAGGAGCCATTGGTTTGAATTTTTTTTCATGAAGTGTTTCTCCAAAATTGTATAATCCTCAGGCCCCCCCCCAAATTCATCTCTATTATCGTACTATAAATTGCTATGTTTACTTTTCTTGTCTGTTTCCTACTAGCATGCTACTTCTGATAAGTCAAGAATATTGTCTTTTTGTTCACTTATTTATTCCAAGGAGATTTATAGAGAAAGGACAGCATTTGCTTCTGATTATCAAGAGGGACTCTGCAGCCATGGTCATGGAGAAGGAGGTAAAAAAAAGTAAGATGGGATAGAGAGTGATTTGTTCAAGATTAGAAAAAAATGAATTATTAAATCATGATTGGCTTAGTGTATTTACTCTTTTTCTGCTGTAGAAATCTTTGCTATTTTATTTTTTGCAATTGATTCTTAAGAACATCAAAAATTATATTGCTCAGTTAGAGAAGGATCTTTGTTTTATTATGAAACTGTTTTCACCATATACCGCAAAACAGAGCCCTGGATTTATCTGATCCAATGATCTATTATTGGTTTCACATGCCTAATTACCTTAAACCAGCAGAATGGCAACCCACGAAGAACAGGCTGCTCGAGAAGAAAGGCCCTGCAAAAATGGAAGATGAAAGGTAATTGATCACACAGAAATAATACATTGTGAGTCACAGTTAAGCTCAAGCTGAGTTAATTAGGATATACTATTGTTGCAAAATTAGTATAGTAGTTAGGGGGCATTATTAAGATTACAATATGCATTCATTCAAGAAGCATCTATTGAAATTTGCTTTGTTTTGAGCACTGTTCTAGAACGGAGAAATATGTAGGCAGATAAGGACAGACTCTACATGCAAAGAGCTCTAATCCAGAAGGGAAATCAGTCCATATATGAATAATTACTTTGCATTATATAAGTGCTTGTAGAGATGTGTCAGAATGTTGAGGGAGATCAGGAATAATTCATCCTCTCAACATATTGGGGTTATTTAGCTTGAAGAAAATATATACAAGAGCTCCAGGGTTTTTCTCTTGTCATCACTGCTATTGAGTAGCAGAAAAGATTTTTTTCCATGATACCACCAGCAGTTTAATATTTATTGTTCAAATACAAATATCAGACTATACAGGAGTTTGATAGTTAAGGATATGGTTAAAGATTTTGGCCAATATGTGAAGATGACGAGGCAGTCAAAAACAGGATAAACTACAACTCACAGCAAGCTTATGAAAATTTTGCAATTATACAGAGCATATTCAGCATGAAGTCATTCGAATGGCATTTCTTCCACCCCTGCATATATTAAAAACCTGTCATAATCACAGTATTTTTAATGCAAAATACTATATGTTAATATAGCATTGCTCATTGGGACTATTTTGGAAGATATCTCTATTTTAAAAGATTTTATTTTACTTATGAAGTTATTCAAAGTAGTTTCTTCACTTTCTTATGATTCTTAAGGATAAAATATATTCTGGAAATAAATTATTTTTAAATTTAGGCTCACTGGGTAGGAATGAAAACAGAAAGTAGCTGATCTTTGTCACAACAATTTTCCAAATAATAGCATCATTTTACCTTACCAGTTGGTAGAATTACCTCAGTGAAATAAAAGGTCATGTGTGGGTGTAGGGCTGTGAAATTTGGCGCAATGGCATAATCCATCCTCTCCCGAATAACATAAACACACTAAAGAAAACTTATGTGAGAGTAGTGAAAGGTGACTGTGTTTTGTTTATTTTCTATAATATTGTTGTCTCGTCAGTTATAATGTGAAATTAAATTTATACTTGAAAAACAAAGTAAAAAAAAAAAGAAAGATCTATGTCAAATATTTTCCTGCTATCTGGACCAAATGTCTAAGATAAATTGGAATAAGAGAGATTAGAAATAAGGGTGGAATAGCAAATACATATTAGATGTATTCATGCCTTTGAGATTATGTAATATATGATGAAAAATATAAATAATCTTTTTATATAATCAAGCTTAACTTAATTCAAAAGTAATGTATATTTTGAGGCAGGTATTCAGCTCTGCCTGTATTTTAAAGATTCTTTTCATTCATTCAAGTGTGGAAGCAAGTGATTCTCATTGTGTTTAGAACTAGAAATACAATTAAGAACCAGATAGACGTGGGTATTTGACCATGGAGTTCAAAGTCTAGTAGGTAAGACCAACATGAAATTTATTTCAAGCTTAGTAAGTGCCTTGAAGGAATAACTAGTTGTCCTGGGTGGGAGGATATAGCAGGAGTCAAATCTGTTTTATATGTGTGTGTATATTTGTGGTGTGTGTGCACATGTGTGCACAGGGACTTTTCCCAGGAGAAATTATGCTGATGCTTTTATCTTAAAAGTAAATATAAAGTAGAATAACTACAATATAGTCTTCATCATCTATAATGCTAGAGGGAATAGGGAAAAGTAGAAGAAATAACAGCTTTGAAAGCAGTCATTGCTTGTGTCTTTAGGTAAGTAATTTAGCATTCAGATTATGTGTAACTGAAGTATCTTTGTAATTTGAAATTCAATGCCTTTATTGAATGAATCCAGAATGGTTAGAATTTTCTTTTTGCTTTGCAAATGTTATAACTCCAGATTATCCAGATACTTCACAGCTACAACTTATTCATTTTAGCTCTGAAGACTGTCCAACATAAAAATAAAATAAAAACTAAAACTCTATCAAGGGGCAAATTGTGAATTCTGATTGAGTATAAAGCAAAAATTCAATAAAAGGAGAGTTTTGACTTTTGAAAGATGTGTTGACTGAAAACATATACTTCTGCAGTTTAGAATTCTTTTGAGAAGCAGAATAAATAGAGGGCATGAGTTTTAGGATGATAGATGAAGTGCAGTTTCTTTCAAGGTCTGAGGTGGAGAAAGTTCAGTAAAAGAGCAAGCAATGGTGATATTATAGTGAATTCCGATCACTGAAGTAAACCAACTGTTGGGGGATTTATTTCTGTCATGTTATGAGAAGCATATCTAGGGAAAGAAAAGGAAAAGTGCTAAAATGTATACTTTCATTCAATATTTGTTACACAGATATTTACTTAGTATGTATGGTTGAACAGATACCATGCTAAGCAAATCATGAGTTCTAATTCTAGCAGAACGGACAGATATGAAAAATGAGTTATTTAAAAATAATAACAGTAATAATTTATGCTAAACAAATGCTTACTGGATGCAAGACACTGTGATAAGTCCTTCATATGGCCTTTCTGATTTAATCCTCACAAATAATATCAGAGATACTACAATGATTAATCTGGTTTTAAAGAAAAGTAAACTGAGGTTAGAGAAATGAAGTCAGAATTATATCCCAGCTCATTCAGGTAATATAGTAATTTATATGAGAAATGTAAATGCAGAGTTGTTTTCCTGTCAATATTTTAAATAAATATTTTATATAAATATTTTATTTTGGAATGCATTTAGATAGTACAAAGTTAGGAAAGAGAGTTCTTATATGTCCCTCACACCGTTTTAAGTTTGAGATATCCTAATGCTACTATCTTGCATTTTTGTGGTACATTTGTCAAAACTAGGAAATGCACATTGGTAGATTGCTATTAACTAAACTGTAGACCTCATTTGAATTTCAGATCTTTCCTTTTTTCTTTTTAGTGTCTAATGCAGGACACTACATTATTTCAACCTATGTCTAAAGTCTTAAAACAGAGCACAAAGAATAACCATTGGGTTAGTGAAGAAATTAAGGTGGAAATAAGAAAATTTCTTGAAACAAACAAAAATGAAAACAACCTATTAAAATCTGTGTGATATTGCAAAAACAGAGCTAAGAGGGACGTTTATAGTAATAAATGCCTACATCAAAGATCAAAAACAGAAAAAAATACAAATAAACAATCTAATGATGTACCTCCATGAAAGAAAATATCAAAAACAAAACAAACTCAAAATTAGCAGAAGAAATAATAAAGATCAGAGCAGAATGAAACAAAAATAGAGATAAAAAAGTAATACAAAGAATCAGTAAAATAAAAAATTGTTTTTTTAAAGGTAAGTGAAAGTGACAAATGAGTAGTTAGACCAACCTAGAAAAAAGAGAGAAGACTCAAACAAACAAAATCAGAAATGAAAAAGGAGACATTAAGACTGATACCACAGTACAAAAACTCATTTATGAGTATTATGACCAATTATATGCTCAGGGAAGACCTAGAGAAAATGAATAAATTTCTCTAAACATACAACCTACCAGGTCTGAATCAAAGAAAAAGAACAAGCTTGAACAGATTGACAATGAATAGTGAGATTGAATTAGAAATAAAAAGTCTCCAACAAAGAAAAAACCACCACTGAATGGATTCACAACCGATTTATATCAAGCATATAAATAAGGAATGCCAATTATCCTGAAACTATTTCAAAAAATGAAGAAGAAACTCTCCATAGGTCACTTTACAAGGCCAGCATTATCCTGATACCAAACCAGAGGAGAACACAACAAAAAAGATATATACAGGTCTTTATTCTTGATGCACATAGACATAAAAATTCTCAACAAAATACTATTATAGCAAATCCAACAGCTCATCAAAAAGATAATACAGCATGATCAAGTGAGATTCATATTAGAGATGCAAGAATGTTCAACAGACATTAATCAATAAAAGTGATACATCACATCAATAGAAAGAACAAAAACCCTATGATTATTTCAATAGATGCAGAAGAAGCATTTGAAAAAACTAAACATTCTTTCATGATAAAAACTCTCAATAAACTAAGCATGAAAGAGGCATATCTCAATATAATAAAACCCAAACAGCCAACATCATACTTAATGGGGAAAATTTGCAACCCTATCCTCTGAGAACTGGAGTAAGACAAGGATGCTCACTATATAACACTACATCGTAAAAAGATAAAAAACAGATGCTGGTGAGGATGTGGGGAAAAGTGAAATCTTATACATATTTGGTAGGAATGTAAATTAGTATGACCACTATGAAAAGCACTATGGAGATTTCTTAAAAAACTAAAAATAGAACTACCATGTATGATCTTGCAATCCCACTACTTGGTATCTGTTCAGAGGAAAAGAAGTCAGTATATAAAAAAGATGCCTGTACCCACATGTTTATTACAGCACTATTCACAATAGAAAAGATGTAGAATCAACCTAATTTTCCATTAGTGGATAGATGGATATAGAATATGTGGTATACATACACGATAGAATACTATTCAACTTTTATTTTATTTTTTGTTGTTGTTGTTTGTTTTTTTGAGTCGGAGTCTCACTCTGTCATCCAGGCTGGAGGGCAGTGGCACACTCTTACGGTCACCACAGCCTTGACCTGCTAGGCTCAGTCAATCCTGCCTCAGCCTTCCAAGTAGCTGGAACTGCAGGCATGTGCTACCACTCCCAGCTTATTTTTTGATTTGTTGTAGAGATGAGGTCTCGCCAGGTTGCCCAGGCTGGTCTTGAATCCCGAGCTAAGACAATCCTCTTACCTTGGCCTCCTAAAGTGCTGGGATTACAGGCTTGCGTCACTGCACCAGGCCTAATCAGCTTTTAAAAATGAATGAAACCTTGTCATTGATAGAAACATGGATGCAACTGGGGATCATTATGTTAAGTAAAACAAGCCAGGCACATAAAGACAAATACAGAATGCTCTCACTCATGTGGGAGCTAAAATACTTGATCTCATAGATATAGGGAACAGAAGGATAGATACCAGAGAGTGGGAATGGTGAGTGGCCAGGGAGTAGTGAATAAAGAAAAGTTGGGTATAGGAACAAACATATAGACACAAGAAATAAAGTTTGATGTTGATAGAAGATCAGGGTGACTATACTTAGCAACAATATTATGTACATTTCAGCGTAACTAGAAGAAAGAAGTTGAAATAATACTAGCCCATAAAAACGATAAACATACAAGGTGATGGAAAACCTAAATACCCTGTCTTGGTCATCATGACACACTCTTCTTAATTTTTTAAATTATTTATTTATGTTTTCTTTATTTTAAATATGTGGGGTACAATTCAGGTTTCATTATGCAGGTACCTTTGTTGATGAGGTGTGCCCCTCCCTCTTTCTGGTAGTTTCCCTCAACTGCCAATCCCATACCCCCTCCCCTGGCAGTTTCCCACTACAGCCAATCCCTTTCTTATAGTATTATAATTGTTCAAGGTCCACTTATGAGTGAGAACATATGGTACTCTGTTCTTTGTTTCTGTGATAGATCACTGAGCATGGTAGACTCTAAATCTGCCCAAGTTGCTACAAAGTCCCTATGTTTGTCCTTCTTTTTGGCTGCATAATATTCCATTGTGTATATGTACACATTTTTTTAATCCAGTCCAGCTTTGATGGGCAGCATGGTTGATTCTATGTTTTTGCTACTGTGAATAGAGCTGCAACCAATATGCAAGTGCAGGTATCTTTTTGGTAGAATGACTTGTGTTCCTCCGGGTATATTCCCAATAGGGAAATTGCTGGGTCATATGGAAGGTCAATTTCTAGTTCTTTCAGAAATCATCACACTGGATCATGACACATTCTATGCATATAACAAACACTCACATGTGCCCCATGAATATGAAAAATACTATATATCAATGAAAGAGGAAAAAATAAGTGTATCTAAAAATATTTTGAACTACATGAAACTGAATTTACCATTTGACAAAATTTGTAGGATGTAGTGAAAACTGTGCTTAGAAAGAAGTTTGTAAGATTATATGCAAATATTAGAATAGAAAAGATAAAGAGATCATAGAACGCTTTAGGTAGGGAGCGTTGGCCAAACAGTGGGGGCTGACAACTGATGGTGCTGGACTGAGAAGAAAGTAGGTGGTAAAGAATATACTCATGAGTATAAATTCATATCGTTAAGAAACATGTTTGTGAAATGTAGCTTTGCAAGGTTCAGAATGCTAAATTATGAACTGGATTCACATGAATTAATGGTCTAAAATACCTATGCATCAGCTCCTGAAAATGCTTTTGTCTTTTCTTTAGTTTAATTTTTAGAATACTACTCCTAAAATTGAAGGAAACACTCAGCGAATCCCTAAGTGTTTTTAGTTTAAATGTAGCTAACTATTTTGTGTGTACGCGTAGATTACTGAGGAAAGGATGCAGACCATATAATTGCTTAAGCAGGTATGTCAGTAGGAAAAAGGAATGATAAAATGATCAGAGTAATCTGGAGACAGGACTACTGGCTTGGGAAGAAAATGCCAAGGCTGATACCACACAGGGAGGGGGCCTGGCAGTCAGCCTTGATTCCTGCATCTCTTTTCCCACCACATGCTGTGCTTTAGAAATTTCTGCCAACTTTTTCTGCAAAATATGTCGACGTGTGGGCCTGCACCTCTCTGGTTCTTTGCCACTGTCCTAGTCAAAACCACCATCTGGATTATTTCAGTGGCCTCCACACAGTTTTTGCCAATTTTCTCTCTTTTTCCTATCAAGTCCATTCTCTACTCAGCAGCTTGAGTGATGGTTTGAAAAGTTCCTACTCAGAATTATCTTCCAGCTGAAATATTCGTTGCCATTTGAAAAAGAATAAGCCATTTATGACAAACCTATGGCTAGTATTATATTGAATGAGGAAAAACTGTAAGCCTTTTCTTTAGATATGGAAAAAGACAATGATGTTCACTTTCACCACTTTTATTCAACATAGTACTTGAATTCCTAGCCAGAACAATTAGACAAGAGAAAAAAATAAAGAGCATTTAATTTGGAAAGAAAGAGATCAAATTATACTTTTTTTGCAGATGACATGGTCTTATATTTAGAAAATCTAAAGCTTTTACCAAGAAACTTTTGAACTGATAAATAAATGTATTAAACTTGCAGGGTACAAAGTCAATATACAAAAATCCATAGCATTTCTACATGCCAACAGCAAACATTCTGAAAAAGAAACTGATAAAGTAATCCCACTTATATTAGCTACATATAAAATAAAATACCTAAAAATAAAACATAACCAAAAAAGTGAAAGAGCTCTATAATTAAAACTGTAAAACAGATCAAATTGAAGAGAACACGCACACAAAAAAATGGAAAGATATTCCATGTTCACAGGTTGGAAGAAACAATATTAGTAAAATGTTCAATCTACCCAATGAAATCTACAGATTAATTGCAATCCCTATCAAAATACCCATGAAATTCTTTACAGAAATAAAAAAAATCCTAAAATTTATATGAAGTCACAAAATCCTCAGAATAGCCACAACCATGTTGAGCAAAAATGATAACATTGAAGGCATAATGTTACCTAACTTCTAATTATACTATAACGACACAGTAATTGAAACAGTGTGATTCTGGCAAAAAACAGACACATCGACCAAAAAACAGAAGAGAACCCAGAAACAAATTCATTCATTTACAATCAACTCATTTCTGAAAAATATACTGAAATCATACATTGAAGAAAGGACAATTTCGTCCATAAATTGTGCTAAGAAACCTGGATATCCATATGCAGAAGAATGAAACTAGATCCCTCTCTCTCACCATATATAAAAATCAGCTCAAACAGGATTAAAGTCTTAAATCTAAGATGTGAAACTGTACAACTACTAGAAGAAAACATTGGGGAAACAATCTGGGACATTGGTCTGGGAAAAGATTTCTTGAGTAACACTTCAAAAGCACGGGTAAGGAAAGTAAAAATGAATAAATGGGATCACATCAGGCTACAAAGCTTCTGCATAATGAAACAGTCAACAAAATGAAGAGACAACCCACAGAATGAGAGAAAATATTTGCAAGCTATCCATCTGACAAAGGATTAATAATCAGTATATATAAGTAACTAAAAAAAATTTAATAGCAAAGAAACAACAACAGAGGTAAAAATGAGCAAAAGATCTGAATAAACATTTTTTAAAAGAAGAACTAATGACCAGTGTATTAAAAATACTCAGCACCATTAGTCAGCAGAGATATGTAAAATCAAAACTACAATTAGATATCATCTCACCCTATCTAAAATAACTTTTATCCAAAAGACAGGCTGTAACATATGTCAGCAAGGATGTGAAGAAAGGAGAATTCCTCTACATTCTTGATGGAATTGTAATAAATTAGTATGGCCACTATGGAGAACTGTATGAAGGTTCCTCAAAAAACTAAAAATAAAATTACCATGTGATCCAACCATCCTACTGCTGGGTGTATTTCCAAAAGAAAGGAAATCAATCTATTGAAGAGACCATTGTTCTTCCATGTTTATTGCAGCACCATTCACAATCTCCAAGATATGGAATCAACCCAAGTGCCCATCAGGCAGTGAATGGATATAGAAAATATGTAGTACATATACACCATTAAATATTACTAAACCACAGAAAGAATGATGAAATCCTGTCATTTGCAGCAACATGGTTGCAACGGGGGGTCATTATGTCAAGTGAAATAAACCAGATATCGAAAGATAAATATTGCATATTCTCACTCATATGTGGAGCTAAAGAAAAAAAAGCAACAACTCATGAAAATAGTGAAGATAGAGAGTAGAATGAAGGTTACCAGAGGCTGAAAAGGTAGCAAAGGAGGAGAAGGCATAGCAAAGGAGGAGAAGGGATAGTAGGAATGGTTATAAATTACAGTTAGGGGCAACTCCCTCACATCCCCTTCCACTCTGGGAGCTTTTCTGTTCTCTCAATAAATCCTGCTTTCTAAAAAATTAAAAATAAATAAATGAGTAAATATAAATTATAGTTAGGATAAATAAGATCTAGTATTCAGTAGCATAATAGGGTAATTCTAGTGAACAATAGATTATTGTTTATTTTTATAAATAAACAAATTATTGTTTATTTTACTAAAAGTATGGAATTGGAATGTTCCTGACACAAAGAAATGATAAACTCTTGAGGTTATGGATACCCCAATCACCCTGATTTGATCATTACATATTGTATATCTGTATCAGCGCATTATATATACCTAGTAAGTATATGTGACTATAATGTACCCATAATAATTAAACACATGGAACCAACCATTCTGTCCATCGAAACTGGACTGGATTAAAAAAAATATGGTACATATACATGATGAAATATTACGCAGCTGTAAAGAAGGACAAATATACAGACTTCATAGCAACTTGGATGGATTTAGAGGCTATCAGTGATGTATCACAGAAACAAAGAGCTGAGTACCACTTGTTCTCACTCATAAGTGGACCCTGAACATTTACCATAATACTATAAGAAAGGGATTGGCAGTAGCAGGACACTGCCAGGGGAGGGAGGAGGGTACGCATAACATCAAAACAAGTAACCTGATCACAAACCAGGTGAAGTGGGGACCAATGGGATGCCCAAATTTTACCTGTACAATGACCACTTATAAACCTAATCCTGAATTGTATCCCAAATCTTTAAAATAATAAAAAAAGAAAATCAAATTAACAAGAGTATATAGTAAAGAATAAATTCTAAAAGATTAAAATAAAATAATAATTAAACATTAACAAAAAACAATTGCCTTGATTGGTCTACAAAGTTCTAAGTTAACTGCATATTTTTATACTTTTCCTTTTATTTTCAGCCACTCTACTTATTATTCACTCTGGGCTTGGCCTTCTCTTCACTCGCCTCATTTTTCACACTTTCTTTCAAAACATGTCCCAATATTTATAACTATGTATTTAACTGTTGATTTACTTGATTATTATCTCTCTCTGCATTAATCAATAAGCTTCATGAGGACATAGCTTATATCGTTAGCCAAAACAATACTCAATAATGATGCATTGAATAACTATATGAACACCTGAGGCCAGTGGACTTGGGGAGTAGGGAAAGAGAGAACGGAAATTTCTACTAGGCTGTTTGCTGACATCATTCTGAAAATATTGAAAGTCTTTCAGAGCTTTTGAGAACTGAACAGACAAAAGCCAATCTGAATAGAAACTAATTTATTTGTTATTTTCTCTGTCTTTCCAAGTTATTAATAGAAAATTATATGATATAATGATATTAAATATTTGCTCAAATGCATCCTACATTTTATTGTTCATTCATGTATAGATAAATTTTTATCCTCCTTAGTACTATGTCTATTTCTAAATTTTAGCTTATTTTATTTTAATGCTTTGTTAATAATACTATTAAAAGAAATAATTTATTGAGTGTTATTTATATACAAGACACTCTTTTTGGTATGTACTATCTCACTTAATCTTTATAACGACATCTATCTGTTCATATCATTATTCCAAATGTGTGTATGCAGCTACAGTTCAGAGAGCCTTCGTAACTTTCCGAAAATCACACAGCCAGTTGATTACAAAGTCAAATTTTAAGCTCAGGAGTATCCAGGTTTGAGGTTTGTTCTCTCCTCTCTGGCCACCCAGCCATTGCTTTTGGTCAGAGCTGATAATGCGCTCTTAGATAGACTAAATTTTTAAAAATAAAGTTGCTTTTGACACATGGTATATGAGAAATAAGTATGAATATTACGTATAATAAGTAAACATTTTAATTGCATGCAAGTTTCAATTTAAATATTTTATTAGAAAACTTGAGCTTATCTTCATGTTATTTCAAAGCTGGAACACTTAATTGATTCAGTCAGATCACTCCCAGTAAAAAAAGAAAATCAACCACTGGAGTGAAAACAATTACTTCATTGGAATTTCCTCTCTTTGTTTTGGTTAATGCCATGGCTATGTATTTTGGTTATAAAAAGATCTCTTTCCTTCCACCTTTCCAGGTTTTAGGTCCTCCCAAGTCCATGGTCCAGTTTGGGTCCTTCCCCAGCTGGATTGTCCTTGCCATTGTTCGCCATCTACCTCGTTGCCAGCCCCATGGAAGCAGGGGACGACATTCTTTCTTTTAAGCTCACATCACATCGTGGAATGCTAGAGTTGGCTAGAGAGGCTGCTTTCTGTCCTAACAACAAAACCTACATTCAGACACCCACCCCAAGAGTGGCCTTTGTATCTTCACACACTGGGGCACTCACTCCAGGACATTTAGCTGCTCTGTTATCCATTTATGTGAAGTGACCTGAAGGCCCTCTGGGAATGGTAAGGGCAAGGTCAGAGCACAATGGGGTTTCCTTGAGAACATGGCTCTCTCTCTTATTGTCTCATCCTCCTTCACTTCAGTAATCGTCAGCAGCACTCTCATTTGTACTCCAAAGAGAATTGTTTTATCTCAGTCCTTAATAAAAGTTTAATAGCAGAGCACTTTGGTGAGAGCTCATGTTAGTGAGATTTTATTTCGCCTAATATCCCAGTGTATTATGCACTTGAGTAATCTATGTGCTGTTGTAAATAAAGTACACAGCATATATTTACAGAACTAAGCAAACTGCATTTTATGATGTTATCCTTGAAACTTTCACACTCTGATCAGTAATAGCTCTCCCTCTCATTAGCGTGCATCAGTGAGATGCTCCTCTAATTAGCTATAAACTTACTGCTGAATAGCAGTCATTTCAAGTATCGTTTGTTATTAAAACAAATACCTGGAAATTATACTATTAGTACAAAAATCAATCCAATTTTAAGCTGAACATTTAAAGCAAATTTAACACCCTCACTCCCACACACAACATATTATCCACAAATTTTGTTTACATTTGAAGACGTCTAACAAATCAGGATCCTCTAGGAACATACATGGAACCCTAAACTGAATAAACTAAAGAATTAAAGGAAGGCGATTCCTCTTTGCTTTGGCAGAAAGGCAGATTGACAACAATTTTTGGAAAGATAGGAATTCTAGCCTCAGTATTGCTGCTTAGATTCAGTTTTATCTAATCAATGAATATTTTGAAGCACTTACTCTGTTCTAGGCATTGAAGCCACAGAGATGATGAAGATGACTTTTTAGCTGTCATTAAACCTACCACATTGCAGAGAGTAGGTTGAGGAAAGTAAGTAAACATGTGTTTACATAAATGTAGTGCATTGTGGTAGGGACAACGACATGGTGTCCAGAGAACTCAGAGTGTTGGTGGATTTAACTTAAGAGGAAAAGGCTTGAGGAAGATTTTTAGGGCTATGAGGATTGAGTGTGATTAGCAAATGGCATTTGAAAGGTAGCATAGTATAATTTAATGGCAATGGGAGTAATCACTCAGTTTTAGTCTCATCACTGCCATTTGATAGCTATGTAACCATTTCTGCCACCGAGAAGATGAGTGACCATGTGTCTTGGACTTAGAATTTTCAACATGGAGATGTTGCGAGTACTGAAATGATGCGAGTAAACAAAAGCACAATACTTGAAAGAGTTGGTTCTCTTAACTTCAGTTCTTTTCCTTTCCCCTTTCTCCCTCTGCTTCTCTGCATCCTCCTTCTTTATCCCAGACATCATAATCTGGAATTCCAGGCCTTTTCACTGTCCTCCAGTCTTACTCTGTCCTTCTTCCATGTTCAAGTCATTTCTTCTACTAGGAATGCCCTCCCTTTCCCTACCTTGCTGGCCATATCAGAATTCTGTTTTGTTTCCTTAGGGTATACCAGAAATACTACTTCTTCAGACAGACCTATGCTGGTCTCTCCCACTGTATTTTTTTCCTTCTGAAGTTTCATTGCATTTTGCATATCTCTCTTTATCCCTGTCACATTACATTGTACATCACAGTTACCCAAATATATGTATTATTTATTTTAAGCACGTTGGGGACTAGGGTGAATTGTCTGATAAATTTGTAAATCCAGCACCTAGCATAGTGTAGCAAATATGTAAAAATTATTCCATAATTATTTGAAAACTATTATAGGGTCTTTAATAAAACCTCAAATGTCCTTAGATTTGAAACATTTTTACATGAAACATACTTAACAGAAAGTATCAAAATCAGAAGATCAAAATATTAATCATATATTGAATCACTACAGGGTCAATAGTTTTGCTCCATATATTCTTTACTAAACAAATGATTAAAAGGCCTTTGTTCAGAATCATTTTCTTAATAGACAAAGAGCTCATTATCTCGATATATCCATTTCCTTGAGTTTGACTTGGGCTTAGAAGAAAGTTTCCCTAAATTAAAAAAAAAAAAAAAAAAGAACAAGAAGAAAAAGAAGGAAAAAAGTAACTTGCCAAGTAAGCATATACTACAAGCCATTCAAAACCATAGGTTTAAAGAATATTTAATGCCGTGATGAATTGGTCCTCTGGAGTATTAAAAGAAAATTGTAGGATGCTAAATTTTAATTTTAATATATGATTTAAATTTAACATCAGAAAATAAAATGTGAATGAAAAGTAAACAAATGTTTTAAGTCTATCTCTGGATAAAGTGCTGATGATTTTTATTTTCTTCATTTTGTTATTCTGTATTTTTAATAAGTTTTTAAAGTACATGCTTATTACTTTTATGATCAGAAAAGTAATAAAAATGTATTTTTAATAGAGTAGTGGTTTTTAAACCAGGGTGATTTTGTCCCAAAGGGGACATTTTGTAATTTCTGGAGAAATTTTTTGTTCCAACCAGAATGGGGGTGTGCTACTGGCATCTAGTGGGTAGAGGCTAGGGATTCTTCTAACTTCTACGATGCACAGGACAGCCCCCATAGCAAAGGATCATCCAGTCCTAAATGTCAATAGTGCTGAAATTGTTTCCCTGAAATAGAGGGAAAGCAACCAAAATATTCTGAGGGAGGAATTGGTTTAACAAACTGTGGTACATCCTTCAAAATTATAGATTATTGTGCAGGTCTTAAAATTTACTCTGCCAAAATGATTATTGAGACATCAGTCTCACTAGGTATCTCTTACCCTAAACAGTTTATATTTCCTAATACAAAAGTTCTTTGGTGTCTACTAAATTATATCATCCTTTGTTACATACACTTTCTTCCTATGTAGCTAACAAGGAGGAGGCTCCTTTATGAGGAAGATCAGCATTTATTTGCTCTTTCCCTCAACATACCTTACACAGTGCTAGTACAATAAAGGCAATCTAGTTGTTATGACTGATCATTCATAACCCTTGAATTGGAAGAGTTTTTTTGCTTGTACATGCTTGAACTCCAACTCAAAGAGTATTCTTTGAATAGACATATACTTTATCTATCTACTTATCTATCATCTGTCTATTTTTGTCACTCTACTCATCACTCTAAAAATACTACAGCAGTTTACAGGCCATGAGAAAAAATTACAGAATTGAGTGTGGCTTCTGAGGTCTTAGAAACTCAGGGTACAGCGGAAGCAGTCCCTTTACCTCTGATCTGTTTGTCCCTGTGTGTCCATTTCTTTCAGGCTTCTTAATGAGGATACAACTTTTGTCAGCTCTGAAGTTATATGTTTAGGCTTATGATGATGGAGGAAGGAGAGATTCTTTCATGATGACTTAAATTCTAGCTGAAATATGCTAGAGAAAAGCAATGGCTCATTTTTGTTACACACATATCTTTAGGTCAAACCATGGTCAGAGATATGACTTGTTATTAATGACCCAACCATACCAATGCTTGTTGGTAAGGTAAGGTAAGGTAAAGTAAAGTAAGGTAAGGTAAGGTAAGGTAAGATAAGGTAAGGTAAGGCAGGGCGTATCATTTGAGGAACAAAGAAGTGGTGCTGTGTGGTCAAAGAGGATACAGTCAATATGAAACTGCACTGAAGATATTTCACTTAGCATAATAATGACTCTGTACACTCCAGAGTTCAATGTCCACATAATAGATACTCCCTAATTTCCTTAAAGACAATATTTGATTTCTTAAGAGAACCCTTTTGCTTTTATTTTGTCTATTAGTGTTTGAAAAACCATTTCAACTTGAATATCATCTTGTTTTAGTTCTCCATTGGTAGAACACCAATAAGCCATCAAAAAATATTTCAAGATTTCTTGTTCATTAAATATTATGTAGGATTATAAGTATAAGACAAATGTCAATACTCAGTTACACTGTTCAATTATGCACTGAAGTATTATGAAAGCAATTCCAGAAAATGTACCTATCTCTTGATATTTCCAGAGATTATGTGAATGTGCTGTATAGCCCCAAGCCAATTTAAGGCTTTTATATGGAGAAAGAGGCAATATTTATCTTTACCAAATTCAGACCATACCAAGGCTGAAATACAAATGTCCCGAGGTATTTTCCTGGCATCATTACAAGTTATGTTTGGAGGAAAATGCCAACCAGTATAATCAGGAAAGATGCTTTCAAATAACATTCTATCATTGATGCAACTGTGCTACTTACTAGCAATGCAGTTCTGATAGGCGGAGATGAAGGACAGTAACAATGATAAGAAACCTAAATAATTGCTGTGCTGAAGTGAAGGGAATTGTATTTAATTTGCTGAAGAATCTTGTTATCCTGGAGGAAGAAATGCCAAGAAAGACAGGCAAGACTAAGGCTAATCTACCCCAAATCAGAGTAGGGCTGATGAGGACAGACAGCTTAATTGGCCCCATAATTCTTTTCCTTCTTTTTTTACTCTTATAACATATTTATTGTGATAATAATTAATAAATCAGAATGTTCACTCATTTAAAGTATATTAAACAATGGTTTTATGTATATTTACAGACATATCAAATTTCAGAGTATTTTTAATCACCCCACAAAGAAAATCTACATACATTAGAATTAATCCCCCATTCTTCCCATAACCTAAGTCCTAGGCAACTACTAATTGCCTCTATAGATTGGCCTATTCTGGATATTTGATACAAATAAAATTATATAGTACATGAATTTTGTGACTGGCTTTTTTCATTTAGCATAACATCTTAAAGGTTCACCCCTGTTGTAACATATATCAGTATTTCATACATTTTTATGGCTGAATTCTATTGAATTCCATGGTATTGATATGTTACATTTTTTTACATCCATTCACCAGTTGTTATATGTTTGGGTTACTTCTACTTTTGATTATTATGAGTAGTGCTGTTGTGAACATTCATGTAAAAGTTTTTGTGTAGCTATATATTTTCATTCTCTTTCTCTTAAGTATATGTCTAAGAGTTAATTGCTAGGTCATATGCTATGTCTAAGATTTTGAGGAAATTCCAGACTGTTTTCCAAATTGACTTCACCATTTTACATTCCTACAACCAGTGTATGTGGTTTGCAATTTCTTTACCTCCTCTTTACCAGAATTTTTTTATCTGTCTTTTAAACTTTAGTTGTTCTGTTGGTGTGTTTGGTATCTCACTGTGGTTTTTATTTGCATCTCCCTAATGCCTAATAATAGTTTCCATGTGATTATTGGCCATTTTTATAGCATCCCTGGAGAAAGAATCTTTGAATTACTTTAGTATTGACTTGCAATCTTTTTTATATATTCTGAATACAAATCCCTTGTTGGATGTATTTGCAATGCTTCCTTCTGTTATGTAGGTTGTCCTTTCTCTTTCTAGAAATTAATCTTCCTTAAAATAAATATTAATAGAATAATTTTTAAAGAAAATTTGGGACATTTTCAGTCACAATTTATTCAAATTTTTTCTTCTACCTTTCATTCTCTCATTCTGGTATTCTCATAATGTGTGTTTTGCTGCATTTAATGGTATCTCACATTTCTCTAAGTGTCTTTCATTTTTCTTATTTCTCTATTTTCAGATCAAGTAAGCTTTATAAATCTGTAAATTAGATGATTCTTCTCCCAACTCAAATTTACAACAGGGACTCTGTAGCAATTTTTAAAAATTTGAATCAAACATTTCTATTCCAGAATTTTGTTTTTTAAATAATTTCTTAATTGAAGTTGTCTATTTGATAAGACATTATTATCATGCTTTCTTTTAATTCTTTGAACATACTTTCCCTTTGATTTTTGGAATACTTATTGCTTGGAAATCTTTGTTTACTAAGTTCACTCCCTCAAATATAATTTCTCTTGACTGATTTTTTTCCTATTGTGTATGGGCACATTTAAAAATTTTTTTGGTATATATCAGAATTATTTTTTGAAATGTGGACATTTTAGATAATGTCTTGTAGTAACTCTGGATATTGACGCCTCCCTGAGGGATTTTTATTTGTTTGTTTATTTAATTATTTGTTTTGTTACTTGGTTGTGCTTGTTTCAGAAAGTTTATTTGCCTCCCAGTGGGCACCCTCTATATCTCTTAGATATTGCAACCTTGGGCATTAATGCAGTTTTCCTTACCAGTAGAGATGACTGTGCTTTTAGCCAAGCCACATTCTCTCTCTCTCTCTCTCTCTCTCTCTCTCTCTCTTCCATCTACCCATTAAGCTTCTGGATGGTCTACTTCTATTGCAATCACACTCAGCTGTTAGCCTCTTCTAATTGCTAGGGAATTGCACTATTGATTTAGACAATGCTCTGGCCCATAAATTGCTCATATTCTGATTCCATTAAAGTCAGTCCCTTTGGCAGAGTGTTGCAGATTTTTGAAGTGGCTTCGGTCCTCCCTTAGGAGGAATCTCTTGGCTATGGAGTAGGAGCTGTGCATGGAACTTGGTCTTCACTGACTGCCCACCGGGATCCTCACTATGGAAAAGGTGCTGTTGGAGATGGTTGAGAGCTGGCGCTGCGGCCCAGTTTTTTCCATCATACAATATGAATCTTCCTCAACTTGGATTGGGAGGATGTGATCTGCTGTTTTTGCTGGCTGCCAAATCTACTGGAATAAGTTCTCCCCTTCCACCCCCCAGAGAGCTAAAAAAAGCTAGAGTTGCCACTCAGCTACGGAGACCACCAAAAAAGCTCTTTGTAACATGGAGCTATATATCATTTTCCTGACCAGGAAATTCCATATCTACAGGGAGATTGGATAGAATAATTGGTGCCATCTCTATTCAAAGATATAGAGAAATAAGTACAGTCATTAGTTCAAATGCCATGGTCTTGTCTTGTTTTTACCAAATTTTCATTGATTTTGTCGAATAAATGCTTCTCAAGTTTTTGTAAGTTACTTAATCAATCTCCAGAGTCTTTGAATAAAATTTTTGTTAATTTTGACCATGTAATAGATATCTCTCGGAGAGAAAGGTTTTTCTGTGAGCTACTTACACTACTATTCTGGAAGTCTCCTATCATTCCATAATTCTTGGCATCTAAGTGGGACTGCTCTTTCTTGGGCTATCTTGTTTGAATTGTACTAACCAGGTCGACTATAAGCATACTGAATTTTTGACTGCTGGCTCTATCAATTACTGAAAAGAGGGCATTAAAGTCTCTAACTTAATAGTGAGTTTATATTTTCTCTTTTTAATTCTTAGTTTTTGCATCATATATTTTGATGTTCTGTCCACTTTCTTTTAGGAGAGATGGGAAAATTAGAGGGTGCTGATCAGAAAAGTACCCATTGTCTATTTGAGCTAAGGCTCTTGGAAAGTATATTATGCTGGAAAATAGGCTTATGAAAGTAATGCAGAATACTCTGGGCCAATTTCAAAATGGTTACTTTCTCATCTTACTCTGAAAAACAAGGGATTTTTTTTTTTATTTGCTCTTCACCGTGAAAACCTGTTGGGATTCTTGAAATTTAAATCTATAAAGTTGTGGGTGTTTCCCTAAGTCTGCCGCCCCAAGAAGTTTTTCACACTCATACTATTTCACAATCACCTCCATAATTTGTAAAAATTATCATTTACATGTCCTTAGCAGTTTGTGACTGTATCTGCTTTTGTTCTATATAAGCTGACCTCCATTGGATTCTCTCTATTCACCTGACTCCAGATTTCAGGGTGTCTGTCTTCCTTGACATCTCACTTTTTCAATGGGTACAAGTGAAGTGATTGATTTCACTTTGTTCAGTCTGATTCTCATAAGAATGGAAGTGACAACTTCTGCACTCTTTACTTGTCAGAATTGAAAACAAAAGTTCTAACTATTATTTAAGAACGTTTTGATGATTATTGGTTTTTTGTGTTAAGATCCATTGAAATACATATCAAATTTTGTACCCATGGTAATTCTTACTGTATTCTCAAAAATTCTTCAACATTTAACAAAGTGTTGCTTAATAACACTGTTTATTTCCCTGTATGCAATCTCCAGAGAGCTATCAGACTCCTTTTGTGATTATTGTACCCATGGTAACTCTTATTCTATTCTCAAAAATCCTTAAACGTTCAAGAAAATGTTATTTAATGGTAATTTTCATTCCTCAATATGCAGCCTCCAGGGAGCTATCAGCCTCTTTTTTTGAATAAGATTTTGATAGCTGTTTGTAAAGACAAGGAAATTAACAAACAAAAATCCTCTCTTCAGTTGAGATTTTGAGATTTTTAACCTTTCTATAGCTGAAAATAACTCTAAGTAATAATGCCTTCTCAACTAATTTGTTGCCGTCTTCACCAGGTACATGCTGTTCGGCTTTCTTTATTTTTCAATTTATTAGTCTATTACTAATTTTTTACTTAATTCCATTTACAAAGGTGTCACTTAAAAAAATCAAATACAATTATAAAAGTAGGACGAAAAAAGAAAATTTATTTCTTAAACAAGTCGTTCAAATTTATCATTCATGCACAAGATTTTTGCAAATTACTGTGTCAACTACATTATTATTTGCATTTTTATAATAAATCTAAAAATATAGTTTCTTATTTAAAATTTGCAATAGAATTTTTTGGCAATAAAGTCGTGCTTATTTTGCAAACATTATGCAAAGCATAGTTGTTTGCAATTAATTGTCTTACAAGTAATCATTAGCTCACTCTATAATTACAATTCTATACTATTCTATACCCTTATTCACATATCCTCACCATAATACAATTATTAGAATTTATAATATTTATACAATAAGATTATATTAATGACTATTATTTTTCTGCCATTTCTATTTTTATTAAGAAATAATCTGGAGTCAAGTGAATAGAGAGAATCCAATGGAGATCAGCTTATTTTATTTATTAGAGATAATCGTTAAGTGAAATACACTGGGTTTAATATTTCCATAAGTTTGATTTTTCTTATATAGTCTATTAGATTTACATTGAGAGCTTGAGAGTCAAGAATTTTATAATGTTTTGTCTGTGTGGTTTTATTTATGGAAAATTATACATTCTTTTCAAATGAGCACAAGCTATTATCAAAATAAATATATTCAGGGCCATTAAATGAGTGTTATAAACTTGAAAAGAGTTCAAATGTACACAATATATTTCCTGACCATAAAGCATTAAATTATAAATCAATAACAGATAAATATCTGGGAAATCCAGAGATATTTGCAAATGAAATAACAAACTTCAACCTAACATATATGTCAGAGAAGAAAAGAAATATTTTTAACTGGATGGAAATGTAAACACAGCACCTCAAAATTTGTGTAGTGCTACTAATACAGTAATTAGGGAGAAATTATAACTGCTCAAAGGCTACAGTAGAAAAATAAAAAATCTTAAATCAATGTCCATAACTTTTCCTCAAAAAACCAGAAAAGCAAATTGAACTCAAATTAATCAGAGAAAAAAACAATCATAAGAGCAGAAGTCAATAAAATAGAAAATGTAGAAAGAATAGAAAAAAAATTAATGTAACCAAAGGCAGTTCTATGATATAATTAATAAAATCTGCAAACCTCTGTCCAGCTAGGCTAAACAGAGAAAAAAAAGAAGACACAAATTGTCAATACCAGGATTTACAGGGGTGACATCAATACACGTTCTAGAAACTCTTAAAAAATTGTAAAGGGATATTCTGAACAACTTTATGGCAATAAGCTTAATATCTTAGATGAAGAGGACAAATTTCTTGAAAAACACAAATTCCCAATGCTCATTCAATAAATAAATAAATAAAGTATTCTCCATTGACTGTATCTATCGCATTGAATTTGTAGTTGCAAACTTTTCTACAAAGAAAACTTCTGATCCAGATTACTTCCTTGGTGAAGTCTTCTAAACATTTAAGGAATAAATCATGCTTAAACAAATCCTTTCAGAAAATGTAAGGAAGTGCTAATGCTTACCAACACATTTCTTAATGTTAACATTACCCTAATTCCAAAACTAGACAAAGACTTCACAAGAAAAAGAAAACTGCAGACTAATATTCTTTTTCTTTCTTTCTTTCTTTTTTTTTTTGAGTTGGAGTCTCACTCCATCGCCCAAGCTGGAGTGCAGTGGCATAGCCACCCCGGTGTCAACCTGCTGGGCTCAGGCAATTCCTCTGCCTCAGTCTTCCAAGTAACCGGAACTACAGGTGCGCGCTACCACACCTGGCTAATTTTTGAATTATTGTAGAGATGAGGTCTCACCAAGTTGCCTGGGCTGGTCTCGAACCCGTGGGCTCAGGCAATCCCTTCACTATGGCTTCCCAAAGTGCTGGGATTACAGGGTTGAGCCACCGCACCCAGCCCAGACTAATATTCTTTATGAATATAAACACAACAATTCTTTGCAAAAACTTAGCACTCAAACTTGCAATTATGTAAAAATAGAAGACAGCATAACCATATGCGATTTGTCCCAGGAATTCAAGGTTAGTTTCATACTAAAAACATCAGTCAATATAATTAATTGTGTCAACGAACTGGGAAAGGAAAACATATGATCACCAGAACATACACAGAAAAAGCATTTAACATAACATCAGTGCATGTTGATAAAACTTGTAATGAACTAGGAAGATAAGAAAATTTCCTCAACCTGATAAAGGATGTTCTTTACTTATAGCTAACATCATAATTGATGTTGAAGGACATGGCCTGAAAGACCCAATATTGTTAAGATATCAATTATCCCCAAACTGATAAGATTCAGTGTAATCTCAATCAAAATCACATTAGGATATTTGAAAGAAAATGACAAATAGCTTTAAAAACTATATAAAAATGGAAAAGACATACAATCTCCAAAACAAATTTTATTTTATTTTATTTGCGTTGTAGGTTACGTGTGAGGATTTACTATATAAGTAAATTGCATGCAGGTGAGGTTTGGGCTTCTAGGAAGCTAGAAGATATGCTAGTATATATATATAACCATATATAAAATATATATATTTAAAAATAATCAAAGAAGTTAAAAAGTGACTTGGGAGAAAAGAGACCTTGAGTTAAAGAAACAAACTGAAAAGAAAAACCATGCCACAGATGATAAATTGTGAGAATTGTAATAAGCAGAATATAGATGACTAAAAATTAATGTTAGCTGACATACAAAATTAAATTTGTACAGTAAATTCAGAGGGAGAAAAAATCTCTGAAAATCATATGTTTTAGTACACTCTTCATATTATCATATGATATTTCTTACTCGTGCTAAATGTTTTTGCATTCTTATATTCTATAAGTATTTATTTATTTAGGCATAATTGACATGAAATAAACTATACACATTTTAAATGGACACCGTAATACTTGATATGAATATTTGCATTAAACCATCACCGCAGTTAAAATAGTGAACTCAAATACCACAGTAAAAAATGTCCTCATATCTCTTTTTTTTTTTTTGAGTTGGCGTCTCACTCTGTCACCCAGACTGGAGTGCAGTGGCCACTACTGGCCACCGCAGCCTCGACCTGCTGGGCTCCAGCAATCGTTCCGCCCCAGCCTTCCGAGTAGCCGGAACTATAGGAGCGCGCTACCACGCCTGGCTAATTTTTTTGATTTATTGTAGAGATGAGGTTTCACCTGCCCAGGCGGGTCTCGAACCCGCGGGCTCAGGCAATCCACTCACTTCGGCCTCCCAAGGCGCGGGATTACAGGCTGAGCCACCGAG
>CAUYQG010055915.1:0-15103 GCA_963574415.1 Tarsius wallacei | reverse complement strand
AAAAAAAAAAAAATTTTGGTTTACCTATGTTGGAATAATAGCATGCAGCTTTGAACAGAATTCAGTAGCTCTCTAAGTATTAAAAAGCAAAAGAATTATAAGACACATTGATGAGCTTCTTTAAAAAAATCACAAGGTATGACTTTAAGATTTCTTTAAAAATTAAAATTTATTTATTTGAAATGCATTTTATTATATGTTTTATTTGCTTATTTAAATGAAAAATATGCAAAAGTTTATCTATGAGGCGAGTCCCTCTCATCTCAGCCCCAATCACTTGATTCTTTTCCCTGGAGTTTATCAGGTTTTTGGGGATTAAAAAAATTATTTTAGGAATATCTCATACATTTTTATACAACATAACGTGTTTTGGTACTTGTTTTTTTCATTTGACTATATAACTTTGAAAACCTTGCCATATCTGTACATAAAGATTTTCTGGTTTCTCTCTTATGGTCTCAGAAGATACCATTATATGGATACACCATTTACTAGTCTCCTAGTAGTAGATATCAAATATTTTCCCAATATTTTGACAGTACTAAAAATTGTTATAATGAATGATTTTTTAAAATGTCTGAGGCCAGGCGTGGTAACTCACACCTGTAATCCCAACACTTTGGGAGGCGGAGGCAAGAGGATTGCCTGAGTCCAGGGGTTCAAGACCAACCTGGGCAACTTGGCAAGACCTCATCTCTACAATAAATTAAAAAATAAATTAGCTGAGTATGGTGGTGTGTGCCTATAGTTCCAGCTACTTGGAAGGATGAGGCAGAAGGATCACCTGAACCCAGTAAATCAAGGCTGCGGTGACCATGAACATGTCACTGCAGTTCAGCCTCGATTACAGAGATTGCAACTAAAAAAAAAAAAAAAAAATTGAACGTTTTAAGGACAAACAAGGACTACCTCCAGGGAGTGGGACTACGAAAAAGGGTGTGCCAGGTAGGATTTTACTGTTTATTTCATGCACTGTTTTGATTGTCTAAATTTTTTTCCTCAAGGTTTTACTCCTTTATTTATTTATTTATTTAATTTTTTTTTTGAATTGGAGTCTCACTCTGTCACCCAGACTGGAGGGCAGTGGCGTGCTCATGGCCACCATAACCTCAACATGTTGGGCTCAGGCGATCCTTCTGCCTCAGCCTTCCAAGTAGCTGGAACTACAGGTACACATCACCACTCTGGTTAGGTTTTACTACTTTAAATTAAAACAATAAATTTAAAAATTATACATTAGTACAGCCATTATGGAAAATAGTATGGCGATTCCTCTAAGAATTAAAAATAGAACTACTGTTCTATCCAGCAATCCCACTCCTGGGTATATATTCAAAGGAAGTTAAACCACTATGTCAAAGAGATCACTGCTCTCCCATGTTCATTGTAGCACTATTCACAATAACCAAGGTATGAAATTGTCTAAGTGTCAAAGAAAACATGTACAAAATGAAAAACTATTCTGCCTTTTAAAAAAAAAGGAAATCCTGTCATTTTCTTTTCTTTTCTTTTCTTTTCTTTTCTTTTCTTTTCTTTTTGAGTTGGAGTCTCACACTTTGTTGCCCAGGCTAGAGGGCAGTGGCATGCTCATGGCCACCGCAGCCTCGACCTGCTGGGCTTAGGCAATCCTTCCACCTCAGCCTTCCAAATAGCTTCAACTACAGATGCACGCCACCACACCTGGCTAGTTTTTTGTGATTTATTGCAGAGACAAGGTCTCACCAAGTTGCCCAGGCTGGTCTTGAACCCCTGGGCTCAGGCAATCCTCTCGCCTTGGTCTCCCAAAGTGCTAGGATTACAGACTGAGCCACCACACCTGGCCAAATCCTATCATTCTCAACAACATGAATGAACCCGGATGATATTAGTTAAATGAATAAGCCAGGCACAGGAAGACAAATACTGCCTGATCTGACTTACACATGGCATCTAAACAACTGAACTCATAGAGGCAGAGTAGAATGGCAGTTACCGAGTGCTGGGGAATGGGTTGGGGAGATGCTGGTCCAAGAACACAACATTTCAGTCAGATAGGAGGAGTAAGTCCATGACATCTGCTGTACAACATGGGTACTATAGTTAATAACAATGTGTTCTTGAAAATCACTTAGTAGATTTTAAGTGTTCTCACCATTAAAAAATGATAAGCATGTGAAGTAATGTACATGTTAATTAGCTCAATTTAGCCGCTCCACAATGTGTATATTTTAAACATTATATTGTACACAATATATACAATTTTTATTTGTCAACTAAAACAATGTAAAAATCAAGCTTAAAATTAGTGATCTAGATTCAGAATTATGATTTGGACAGATAAGTATCTTTGGAAGTAGGCACTGGAAGGAAATTTTAATGGAACGTTGCTCACTTTAAAAACTAGCCATGTGAGGTGGCTTGTGCCTGTAATCCCAGCATTTTGGGAGGCTGAGGTGAAAGGATCACTTGAGCCCAGTGGTTTGAGACCAACCTGGGAAAGATAGTAAGACCCTGTCTCTACAAAACAAACAAACTAATAAATAATAAGTAAATAAATAAATATAAATTTAAAACCCATTTTTCCTCCTTTGAAGGGTGGTGGTTGTGATGGTTATGCATATAAATATATTGGCTCATAGAGAAAAAAATAAGAGCTTTTTTCCTTTAGAGCCTCAGTTCAGGAAAAGAATAAAGCCTAGAACTTGATTCTGTTCTTTTGACTGTCAAATCCTCAGCTGGAAGCCAGAATGATGAAAGCTGGTGGGCAAGGATTTCTGTAGCTGAAGGAATTATATACATGTAGACATTTAATATCTCTGTCACGCACTATCTAGAGGCCTATTTGTAAACCAACAAGTGATCTTTTCTCATGAAAATAAAGATTAATATGTTTAAAATAATTTATCTCATTACATGCTGACATCAGACTTTTTACAGGATCTTAATATTTCACATTGTAATGCTTGATCAGATTGAATATTGAACATTAGAGAGTGTATGAACATTTATGAAAAATGACATAATTTATTTTGTGAAACCAATTCCAAATACATGAAAACATGGGGTTTGAATTAATTCATCAAGAATATCAATAAACTGATAAAGCAGAGGCATTTTCATTTCAATCATAATCTTTAAGCTATATTCACAGAAAAATTACTTATTAAAGCAGCCATATGTGTGATTAATGGGTTAGTAGTGGTACTAATTACTCATTAGAATGCAAGGACTGAACTACCCTAGGACTTGAAAAAATGTAGTGATTTTTTATTCAAAGGGTTGGCTGGGTCCCAAAGTCTCAATGGGTTTGAATTTTGAGCTATAAGAACATGGTTTTGATTTTAAATGAGAGGGAAATTATCTTAGGAAGGTCTTACTTCGTACTAACATAGTGAAACTCTTCTTTTTCATACATTTGTTTAATCAAAATCTCCCATTTTGAGATTAATAGTCAGGTTCTCATTTGCCTACATACATCTTAAAATTTAAAACTTTGGAATTCTTTCCTTCCTTCCTTCCTTCCTTCATCTCATTCTAAATTAAGAGATGAGGTTTTACTCTGTGCCCAGGCTGGAGTGTAGTGGCATGATCATAGCTCACTGTAGCCTTGAATGGCTGGGCTAAAGTGATCCTTCCACTTCAGCTTTCTGAGTTGCTGGGACTACAGGCACCCACCACCACACCCCTGTTTTTTCTTTTGAATGCTTGATCACCTAAAGACAAACATTTTTCCATTTCTCATAGCTGATTGCATGGATACTATTTTACAATTGTGGCCTATGTAGCTGTTTAATAACCAAATTTAAAACTTCATAAATTCAATTGAGCATCAGATTAGAAGCATTAATCATCATTAGTAGATAAATAGTGCATGTAAGAATGACTTTCTTACATATTAAAAATATTTTCTCCATCATTACCACTGAAAGCTAGCTTGGAGTGAGGATAGAGATTGGGTAGAAGAAAACTGCTGTTAAATAAAGATGAATATTTTGAAATAAATTGAAAAACTAAGAAGCAATTCAAAGGAAGTCAGATTATTTCGTATTTTGGATAGCACAATCATGTTAAAATTCTAAGTATCAACTATAATTTTCCATGAGTAACACCATTAATTTTTATAAGCTAAAGTGACAACCAAAAAAACCCTCATCCCACATAATACTTTCATTTTTATTAAAGCACCATAGAGATAAATGCTGTGATTCATGGTAGTGTTTGCTTTTGACACTGGATACAGAAAAGAGAGCTTGATGCTCTATTTTTCATCAAAAAATAAAAAAAAGTCAAGAAAGATTCTAAATATATCAAAGAATAGCTTAAACACATTGAAAAGTCAAGGTAACATTTTGAGATGTGAGAGAAGATCATCTTGTGAGTAATGGATCTATGGAAGTGTTGGTCTGTGAAGGAAAAAGAGAGTTTAGCAATTTTATAATGTTCTTGTTAATGGGGATAGTAGATAAAGGTGGCAAAAGTGCCATAACCAATAAACAAGTAAGAAATAGTAGAATGATATGAAGAAAATATAGACATTAATTTGGATGTCTTACTATCTATAAACCTAATTAAATGTATAGTTTTAAGTAAGATGATTTAGCATAACAGTTGAATATGTAGCAAGCCATTGTTCATTCTCTTAAACAGCTTAATTATCATTTTATTTTATTTTTATATCAGAGAAAGTTTGACTAACTTAATGTGTCATTTTATAGTGATAGTGGGTCAAGATTTCATTGATAATGGAAAACTAAATCAATCCTTACACTTGAAATGATCAACTCTTGACCTCTTAAAAGAGTCACAGAAGAGCCTGTTGGTCTTGCAAAGCTAAATGTATTAAACCTATTGCAGTAGCGGACAATACATCTTTCCAATGTCTGAGTACTATCTGAAAATGAGAAATTAGGTGAGGACTCTTCTAGGTTTTTAGGGTGTGGGCTGGATGACTCTAAGGTGAGGCTTGCCAGAGAAGAACCTGGTTGTGTTTGGGCAGAGTCCATGGCAGGGTAGGCTTGAATTGGTGACACTTTGAGGTGAAGGTCTGAAAGCAGCCTTGATGAACAAGATGTTAGTCTTGCCGAGTAAACAGTCTTAGTTTATATGCTTATCTTCTAGGTGAAAGCCACTAAGTTATTTTTGTTTTTGCTTAGTATTGTTTGATGTAGGTAAAGTATGCTCCAGCCCAGAATTATTTAGCATGGGGTCAGGAAATGACATTGGGACTCAGTATTGTTTAATATGGGGAGAAGGAATTGTGTTGTGTGCCAGGCAGCTTGGAAGAGGGCACCCAATGATTCCTGCCTGTTAGTATCCATGCCCTTATATAATCCTCTTCCTTCGAATGTGCACTGGGCTTACTAGCTTTTCATGAACAGAATAGGAAAATAATGATGGGCTATCACTTCTGAGATTAGATTACAAAAAACTGACTTCCACTTTACTGCTCTCTCTCATTTCCTCTTTTAACCCTTGCTCTGGGGGAAGCAAGCTGTAGGTAGCTCCATGGAGAGGCCCATGTGGCAAGAAATGATGTCTCCAGTCAACAGACATCAAGGACATGAGGCCTGCCAGCCTGTGTGAGTGAGCTTGGTCACGTATTCCTCCCCAGGCAAGGAGTGAGATGATTTCAGCCAGGCAAGACATCCTGAGACAGAGGTGCTCAACTGAGCTACGCCTTGATTCTTGGTCTTTAGAAACTATGAGATAATAGATACTTGCTATTTTAATTTACTATATTTCTTGATAATTTGTTATGCAGCGGTAGATAACAAATGCATGTTGGTGGCTGTTTTCAGGATGCACAAATATACTTTCTACTGAAATTTCCACTTATTTCAAAATAAGTAGATTTATTGCCCACAATTTTGGTTAATTTACTAACGGCAGTGAAAGTGATATTGAGACTTGAGAGAGATAGGCATCATATGTTATGTTCATCATGAACATTTCTTCTTTTCTCTACAGAAATTGACCATATTTAAAGCACACAGTGACTACCCTATGGAGAGACAGCCGAAGGAACTGATGTGCGATTAATGCTTCCTTGATGAGCCTACAGGATTTGTACCCTGAAAAGAGCTGTTTTCTAACCTAAGGAGTATCTCTCTGCAGCTTTGTCTACTGGACCTGAAGTCTACTTGGGAAGAACAGATATATACCCAGTGCCTGTGTCAGATACAAGGTTTCTCAGCCTTGGCCTCAGAGGAGGATCGCTGGCCGCCATGTTGCAGTGAGTCCTAACTCCCCCTGCTTGTGATTGCCCTTTGACTGCCCTTCCAATTGCCCACAAAACTGCTGCTTAAAGGGAACAGTTTTTTTCTCCTATCACCATTCCCAGGGAAATTCAGTTCTTGGGAGGCAAACATCATTTCAGGACTTTATCTTTGTTTAAATGTAAAAGACACATCAAGGATGTTACGCTGAAAAATTTATTATTTTTATTTTTAGATTGGAAAATATATTTTATTTAAAAAGTAAAATAGAGGGAGAGAGGAGAGAAAGGAGATTCACCTCTACAAGGTAGGAGAGGGGACGAAAGCTTTAAAAAAATGGCAATAGCCATAGCTCAAAGAGCACATGGCCATACCAGAGTTTAGTAAAGCAATGGCCTATTCTGTGAAATTTAAAAAGGGACATATGAGCTGGGCACAGTAGCTCATGCCTGTAAACCCAGCACTTTGGGAGGCAGAGGCGAGAGGATTGCCTGAGCCCAGGGGTAGTGAGACCTCATCTCTACAGTAGTCAAAAAACTAGCCAGTCATGGTGGTTCACGACTATAGTCTCAGTTACTCCAAAGGCTCAGGCAGAAGGGTCGTTATGGTATCCATGAACCTGCCACTGCACTTCAGCCTGGGTGATGGAGTGAGACTGCAACTCAAAAAATAAATTCATACACAAATAAATAAATACAATGAACAAACCAATAAAAACGGGTCATATGGTCACTAACTGGGGCATGGAAAACTGGATTGCAAACTCAGGCAAAATGTGACTTCCTTCCTTGACGGATAGTTGTGAAGGGGCAGTTGCCAACATTGTCCTGAAAAATCTCAAGATACATCAACTTTCTCTGAACCATTATTAACAAGCTAATGAATTCAACTGTTTTTAGTAGGAGTGAGAATCAGACAAAAGCAATCAGAATACTTTTGTGTTCTTCATGCTTCCCAGACAACTTTGGTCTTTAATTTGGATTCAGACAGAGCAGTAACTAAATTCCCTTTCTTCCATATATTTAACTTATTTGGGACCATATGCATCTATGGTGACTGTTTTTTGGTTTGTAGATTTTGTAAACTTTCTTATTTTTCTTTGCTTATTTTATTTATTTTTATTTATTTATTTATTTTATTTATTTTTCTTATTTTTTTCCTGTTTTTCTTTGCTTGTCTGCCAACTTTTGTGCCCATTAGTTATCTATTTGCCTCCCAATTTTGCAACATTGTAAAATTGTCAAATGAGAAAAAATAAATTTGGTGACTATCCATGGATAAATATGTGTGGAGGTACTATGCAAATAACTTGGCCATGCATTAGTCCATTTGTCCTTCAGGGTAGAATCATGCAGTGACACCCCTTAAGAGTTGTGAGTTTTTCTGCTTTCTGAGCTTCATTTCCCTTATCTGTAGTTCCTTTGGCCAACTTGGAGTTTAGCTAACACACAATTCACATAGAGAGCTTTTCCAAATCATTGCTAAAGCCTTTTTTTTGAGTTGGAGTCTCACTCTGTTGCCCAGGCTGGAGTGCAGTTGCACACTCATGGCCACTACAGCCTTGACCTGCTTGGCTCAGGTGATCCTTCTGCCTCAGCCTGTCAAGTAGCTGGAACCACAAGCATGTGCCACCACACCCAGCTAATTTTTTTGATTTATTGTAGAGACGGGGTCTAGCCATGTTGCTCAGGCTGGTCTTGAACCCCTGAGCTGAGGCAGTCCTCTCGCCTCTACCTCCCAAAGTGCTGGGCTTGCAGGCTTGAACCACCGTGGCCATCACTACAGACTATTTATAAAAGCCAATAATTTCCCTACCCTGTTTATATTTTCTAATTTGTAATATTCCTTACTCACAAATGGGTCTCACATCAACTCAAGTGGGCTATTGCTAAGTTTTCTGTGGAACCGGATTCAGAAAAGCTTCAAGGACCTCAAATATCTGCATTTCCTTATTATTCTGTTTGTGGCTGAGGCATTAAAGGCCTTGGTCTGAATCATTATATCAGAGAGGAAAGGCATTGAGACATCAGTAGCCTAAACCCTGGTGTTGATGAATCTCCTAGGTAAGCCAGAAATGCTAACCAATTTCTCAGGAAGCTAGATTCAGGATAAGGGGACTCAAGCAGGCAGAGTATACTTAGATGTGAAATAGACAGAACTTTGTGAGTGAAGCTGGTAATTGAAGGTGTCTGAGTAGCCAGAGCTCTAATCAGAAGACCAAATAGTGCAATGGTCATCAGATAGGCTGTGCACTGAAATCACCTGGAAATCTTTTTTAAAAAGTTCTGAAGCTGGCTTCTACTCCAGACATTCTGATTTAATTACCTGGTGTGTGAACTGGCATCAAGAGTTTAAAAGTTCATCAGTCAATTCTAATGTGCAGCAAAGTTTGAGAACCACTGGAGTAATGGTTAAAGGCTTGAGCTTTGAATCTTAGACAGATCTTAGTTCTAATTTCAGCTTTACCACTAGACTATATGACATAGGGCTTTTTTTTTTTTTTTTGGTAGAGATGCGGTCTCCCTATGTTACCCAGGCTGGTCGTGAACTGGGCTCAAACATCCTTTTACTTTGGCCTCCCAAAGTGCTGAGATCAGAGATGAGCCACCGTATCCAGCCCCTAGGGCAAGATATTTAACCCCTCTGAGCTTCAGGTCGTTTGGTAAATTGGAGATAATAGTACCTGGTCCTTAGGGTTACTATTAATATTAAATAATGCTTAGCACAGTGTCTAGCACACAGTAAGCACTCAGAAGATATTAGTTAGCATTACAAATACCAGAGTTTCAGAATATACTTAGAAGGAGGCCTGATGGAGGTTAAAAAGGAGCTATACTTAGTAACCAAAACAACAAGGGGTGGAAAGAAACGTTGCTTCTCACTACCCCTGCTTCCAGGAATCAGGCAGTGGGAATAATTGAGAAAGCTTCTGTGTGTGTTACTCCCCAGGGATTCTGCCTTGCGAGGACTCATCAATCAACTTATTTGACTTATTACCGTTATGTATAATTTTGAGGTTTGTGTCAAAGGAACAGTTTTGTCGTGGTTGTTCTAATTACGGGGAAATCATGTGTAATATATATTACACGTGTATTTTTATGGCAGGTCATTTAGGAAACAGGCTTAGTTTCTAATAATTTAACAAAAGAAGAGAGGGGGTGGTCTAAGGCTTAATTAAAACCACTCTAAGTGTATGTTAGACTGAAGACTTATGGATCTAGATATTTCTTTTTTTTTTGAGTTGGAGTCTCACTCTGTCGCCCATACTGGAGTGCAGTGGCCACTCCCAGCCATCGCAGCCTTGACCTGCTGGGCTCCGGCGATCCTTCCGCCTCAGCCTTCCAAGTAGCTGGAACTACAGGCGCGCGCTACCACGCCCGGCTAATTTTGATTTATTGTAGAGATGAGGTCTCGCCAAGTTGCCCAGGTGGGTCTCGAACCCGCGGGCTCAGGCAATCCACTCACCTCAGCCTCCCAAGGCGCGGGATTACAGGCTGAGCCACCGAGCCCGGCTGGATCTAGATATTTCAAATCTGTGTTGAAAATAGCTGAGAATATACTCAGAATCATCAGGATTTTATTCACACACAGAAATGTGTAGGTCGGGTATAGTGGTTCAACCCTGTAATCCCAGCGCTTTGGGAGGCCGAGGCAAGAGGATTGTTTGAGCTCAGGGTTTCGAGAACAGTCTGGGCAACTTGATGAGATCTTGTCTCTACATAAATCCAAAAATAAGGTGGGCGTGGTGGCTTGTGCCTATAGTTCCAGCTACTTGGAAGGCTGAGGTGGAAGGATTGCCTGAGCCCGGCGGTCAGGGCTGCGGTGACCATGAACGTGTCACTGCACTCCTGTCTAGGTGACAGAGTGAGACTCCGACTCAAAACAAAACAAAATAAAGAAATGTATAGTTTAGATTCACACTGTCCTTTATTTCATTTTAACAAGAGCAAACATACATTTTGCATATACCCCTATTGTTAGTGGATGACTGCATTTGACACTAATTAAAAAAAAAATAATTTACTAAAAAACTTATTTAATATTTTAATTTTAATACTTTTTAGAATTAACATTTTATTTTGAGATAATTATGATTATCTCAAAATACAGATTCATATGCAGTTGTAAGAAGTATCATATACCCTTTACCCAGCTCCCCCAGTGGTAACATATTGCAAAACTGTAGTACCATATCATAACCAGGTTATAGGTGTTGATACAGTAACAAACAATATTTTCATCACTTCAGTGTTCTTTATGTTGGTCTTTTATAGTCACATAAGCTTTCCCCCTGCCTTTTCCTTAACTTCTGGCAAAAACCAACTCTTGTCCATTTCTATAATTTTGTCAATTCCAGAATGTTCTATAACTTGAATCATATAGTGTGTAACCTTTTGAAATTAACTTTTTCATCAGGTATAATTTGGTATCCAGGTATATTAACGTGGATCAAATAAACTGGGAAATATTATCTCCTCTTATATTTCTTGGAAGAGATTTTGTATAGAATCAATGTTAATTCTTTAAGCATGTGGTAGAATTCTCTAGTGAAATGATCTAGACTTGAGGATTTCTTTTTTGGAGAGTTTTAAAATTACAAATTTAGTTTTTCTTTATAGCTTTAGGGCTATTCAAATAATCTAGTGCATATTGGGTAAATTGTGGGTGTTTGTGTTTTTTGAGGCACGGGCCCATTTTATATAAACTCTCAAATTTATGTATGTAGAATTTTTCATAGCATTTTCGTATTATGCTTTTGATGTCTTCAGGGTCTGTAGTGATAACTCCTGTTTTATTCTTGATATTAGTAATTTTTTTTTTTTTGAGTTGGAGTTTCACTCTGTCGCCCAGATTGGAGTGCAGTGGCACGCTCCCAGCCATCGCAGCCTCGACAAGCTGGGCTTGATGATCCTTCTGCTTCAGCCTTCCAAGTAGCTGGAACTACAGGCGCTCTACCACATCCAGCTAATTTTTGGTTTATTGTAGAGATGAGGTCTTGCCAAGTTGCCCGAGTGGGTCTCGAACCCTCAGGCTCAGGCAATCCACTCGCCTTGGCCTCCCAAATTGCTGGAATTATAGGCTGAACCACCGAGCCTGGCCAATATTCGTAATTTTTGTCTATTCTCTTTATGTCTTTGTCAATCTTGATTAAGATTTACCAGCCATACTGCTCTTTTCAAAGAATTAGCTCTTTGTTTTATTGATTTTGTCCATTATTGGTCTGTTTTTAATTTAATTGTTTGCTTCTTTCATCTTCATTATTTTCCTCTTTCTGCTTGTTTTGCTTTTCTTTTTTGGTTGGTAAGGTAGGGGTTTAACATTTCCTCTTTTCTTTTTTTTTCCTCTCCCTCCCTCTCTCCCTCCCTTCCTCCTTTCTTGAGACAGAGTCTCCATCTGTCGCCCAAGCTGGAGTACAGTGGCAAGATCATGGTTACCACAGCCTTGACCTGATGGGCTCAGGCAATCCTTCCTCCTAAACCTTCCAAGTAGCTGGAAACATAGGCATGTGCTGCCACACCTGGCTGATTTTTTGATTTGCTGTAGAGAAGAAGTCTGCCAAGTTGCCCAGGCTGATCTCAAACCCCTGGGCTCAGGCAATCCTCCAGCCTCTGCCTGCCAAAATGCTGGGGTTACAGGCATGAGCCACCTTGTCTGCACCCATTTCTTCTTTTCTAATGCCTGCAAACTTCCCACTCAGCATGTTTCTAACTGTGTCTCACTCATTTTGCTATGTTGTACTTTCATTTTCATTCAGTTCAGTGTATTTTTTTAAAAATTTCTCTGAGACTTTAAACTTTCTCTTGACTCATGGATTATTTAGAAGTATGTTATTTAGTTTCCAACTGTCAAGGGACTTTCCAGTTTTCTTTCTTTTATTTGCTTCTAGTTTGATTCTTGTGGTTGGAAAACACATTCTATATGCTTTCAATGCTTTTGAATTTGTTGAAGTTTGTTTTATGGCCAAGGATATGGTCCGTTTTTGTATGTTTTGTAGACATTTAAAAAGAATATATATTCTGCTCTTGTTGGGTGGAGTATTCTATAAATGTTGATTAGAATCCGTTTGTTTATGCTGTCATTGATTCTTCTATATTCTGGCTGATTTTCTACCTAGTTGTTATATCAACTGTTGAAGAGGAGTGTTGAAATCTCTAACAGTAACTGTGGATTTGTCTGTCTTTCTCTTTGTTTTCATCAGTTTTTGCTTCTCATATTTGGCAATACTGTTTGGTACATGCCCATTTAGGATGGGTATTATTTTGGTGGATTGACACTTTTATCATTATATAATGTCTATCTCTGACTCTGGTAATTTTCTTTGTGCTGAAATCTACGTTATATGATATAATATAGCAATTCCTACATTCTTTTAAAATTTGAGACATAGGCCAGGCTTGGTGCCTCAACCTGTAATCCTAGCACTTTGGGAGGCCGAGGCTAATGGATTGCCTGAGCCTGTGGGTTCGAGACCAGCCCAGGCAACTTGGCAAGACCTCATCTCTACAATAAATAAAAAATTAGCCAGATGTGGTAGTGCACGCCTGTAGTTCTGGCTACTTGGAAGACTGAAGTGGAAGGATCGCCTGAACCCAGCAGATTGACGCTGGGGTGGCTGCGAGTGTGCCACTGTACTCCAGCTTGGGTGACAGAGTGAGACTCCAACTCAAAAAAAAAAAAAAAATTGAGTTATAATTGATATACCAGAAAATCCCCCTTTTAAAGTGTTCAATTCAATACTTTTAGTATATTGCAATCACCACTATCTAATTCCAAGGCATTTTCATCACTTTCCTCCAAAACAGCATATCCATGATTAGCCATATCCCAGTCCCCCTTTCCCCTTGCCCCTGGCAACTACTAATCTATTTTCTCACTTGATATTTTTTATTATACATATTTCATATCAGTGGAATTGTACAATAATGTCCTTCTGTGTCTGACTTCTTTCACTTAGCACAATGTTTTTAAGATTCATTCCTATTTTAGCATGACTCAATACTTCATATTTTTCCCCACTTTTATACTTTTTATGGCTAAATGATATTCCATTGTATGACTATAACAAATTGTGTTGATTCATTTATCAGTTGATGAACATTTGGGTTGATTCTACTTTTTTTTTTTTTGAGTTGAAGTCTCTGTCTTCTAGACTGGAGTGCAGTGGCACGCTCCTGGCCACCGCAGCCTCAACCTGCTGGGCTCGGGCGTTCCTTCTGCCTCAGCCTTCTCCAAGTAGCTGGAACTATAGGTGTGCGCTACCACGCCCGGCTAATTTTTTTTTGATTTATTGTAGAGATGAGGTCTCGCCAAGTTGCCCAGGCGGGTCTCGAATCCACGGGCTCAGGCAATTCACTCACCTCGGTCTCTCAAAGCGCGGGATTACAGGCTGAGCCACCGAGCCCGGCTGATTCTACATTTTTTAAAATAAAAAGCTATGTATTTATTATTATTTTTTATTATAAAGATGTGGGGTACAATTCAGGGTTAGGTATACAAATGTTAATTATGCAGGTACTCTTGTTGATAAGGTGTGCCCCTCCATCCCCTAGCAGTTTCCCTCAACTGCCAATCCCACCCCCAACCCGACAGTTTCCCACTACTGCCAATTCATTTCTTATAGTATGATAATTGTTCAAGGTCCGCTTATGAGTGAGAACATATGATACTCTGTTCTTTGTTTCTGTGATAGATCACTGAGTATGATCGAGTCTAAATCCATGCAAGTTGCTGCAAAGTCCATATGTTTGTCCTTCTTTATGACTGCATAATATTCCATTGTGTATATGTAACACATTTTTTAAATTCAGTCCAGCTGCGATGGCAGCATGGTTGGTTTCATGTTTTTGCTATTGTGAATAGAGCTACAACAAACATATGTGTGCAGCTATCTTTTTTGTAGAAAGACTTGGAATCCTCTGGGTATATTCCCAATAGGGGAATTGCTGGGTCATATGCAAGGTCAATTTCTAGTTCTTTCAGAAATCACCACACTGTCTTCCAAAAAGGTTGTACTAGTTTGCCTTCCCACCAGAAGTGTAGAAGCATTCCTTTTTCTCCGCATCCTCACCAGTTTTATTAATGACGGCCATTCTTACTGGAGTTAGGTGATATCTCAATGTGGTTTTGATTTGTGTTTCTCTAATGATGAGTGAGGCTGAGCACTTTTTCATGTGGTCCGTTGGCTGTCTGTATATCTTCTTTTGAGAAGTGTCTGTTCATATCTTTTGCCCACTTTTGGATATGGTTGCTTGCTTTTAAACTTTTGGCATGTTTGAGTTCCTTGTGGATCCCAGATATTAGGCCTTTGTCAGATACATAGTTGGCAAATATTTTTTCCCATTCTGTGGGCTGTCTCCCTGCTCTCTTGATGGTTTCTTTTGCTTTGTAGAAGCTTGTTAGTTTGATGAGTTCCCACTTGTCTATCTTATTTCTTAAGGTACGGGCACTTAGGTTTCTGATTAGGAATTGGTTGCCAGTTCCAATTTCCATAAGGGTGTCTCCTGTATGTTCTAAGATTCTTATAGTTTGGGGTTTTACGTTTAGGTCTGTGATCCATTTAGAGGTAATTTTTATGTATGGTGATAGGTAGGGGTCCTGTTTCAGTCTTCTGCATGTGGTCAACCAGTTTTCCCAGCACCATTTACTGAATAGGTTCTCCTCTCCCCAGTGGTTGTTGTTTGTCAAAGGTGAGTTGTTTGAGAAATTGAGGCTTTGCTTCCGGAATCTTTATTCTGTTCCATTGGTCTATATGCCTGTTCTTGTACCAATACCTGGCTGTTTTGATTACTGTGGCCTTATAGTAAAGTTTGAAGTCTGGAAGTGTGATACTTCCTGCTTTGTTTCTTTTGCTAAGGATTGTTTTGGCTATTCGTAGTTGTTTTTCCATGCAAATTTCTGTATTGTTATTT